>CAHIKZ030000835.1:1940000-1957500 GCA_903632075.3 Acanthosepion pharaonis | reverse complement strand
TTTTATTCAATTTTACTTGTGCCCGTATAAGTTTTTCTTTCAGTACATAAAGTGTAAAAATGTTGGATAAATATTGCCTTTAATTGCAGAAAAGAGGGGTTTCCACCCAAATATGCAATTATTAAATTATATGACCCAGTAGCCTACAAGGATGGGAACACTACCACATTCAGAAAAAAAAAAATAGCCGAAAGTTCTCGGAAATACAAAACATTCAGATAATTTTTATCCAACTTGCTTTGCATGTATTTTGAATTAGTGGATACTTGTATTTGAAATAGATGCCCCAGACCCATTTTTTCTTTTACATCTATCGGCCGGTGCATTCAAGGAATCTTAATAAAGAAAAAAGTGCTCTACAGCAGATCGGTCATTTTCTTTATTAATATTTCTCGAATCTACATGACGATAGACGTAATAAGCACTATTTAATTTAAAATACGTGTGGCTACTATAATTACTTCTTTAGGAATATATATATATATATATATATATATATATATATATATATATATATGTTGTATCAAAAAGAGTTTTACAAACTTTGCCGGCAGGTTGTTCACACTAAACATGGACAAAAATCCATATAAACTTACGTCCACAAATCCTTCATTTATGAGTTATTAATTTTAAAGATTACGGTAGACGCTTTTAAATCCAGAAATACTTATTACCATAGTTTCTGGTGCCACGGATCCTGTCTCAGAAACGCGATGATAAACAACAACAAAGATTTGATAACTCGGATGCCTTCGAGCTGGATACGCAATCTTATACAGCCGTGCAGCCTCGCGTCCATTACCGTTCGCGCGGCTGTATGTAAAAATTATATCTGCCTGCTCACAATATGAATATCCTGCCATTGTTAAACGCGACACTTCTCAGTTACCTCATTACTAAAGACATTAAATATTGTAGACATATTAGGCACAAATATACACGAAAGACAAATGTAACCTAATCTACCAAACTTTCTTTAAACTTAACAACTCAGAAACGAAGGTTTGCAGGCATATGTTTATATTGACTTTCGAGCTTGAGGTTTGTAAAAGTATTTTTGATACACCCTATATATATATATATATATATATGTGTGTGATGGTGTATGTGTGTGTGTGTGTGTGAGAGAGAGAGAGAGAGATAGAGATAACGATATATATGTTTATATATCAAGAACAGTACTGGGAAAATTGTATGACAAAGTGGAAAGTATTTACTTATGACGCATTTCGTCTTTCAGAACTTCAGCTGACTGAATTTGTTATATATATGTGTGTGTGTGTGTGTGTGTGTTTGTGTGTGTGTGTGCGTGTGTGTCTGTGTGTGGAACAAATACCTGAACAATAGATTAATTAGTTACTGGAATTTTGCATTACACAGATGAAAACTACAAACAGCATAACAAGAGGTGCAATCTAAATTTTCATTAAAACAGACGAAGCACAAAATTTGCTTTATAAACCGTAATCCTTTAAACAATTAAACCCCCCCCCCCACCTACTTAGACGCAAGCGTCTACTGTGAACGATAGGGAATGATAAGGAACCGGAAATCCAATCCTGAACAGGAAACAAGGGATAAACCACTACTCCTGAGTAAAAGTAGAGTGGTGTGTAAACCGGGCGATAGAGAACCTATCTCCATCTATTGAGGAAATAAAAAATAAATAGTAAATAAAATGCCAATGTTTTAATTAGAGACGTTAAAAGTGTAGAGTTAAAGTAGACTTTAGAAGGAACCGGAAACCGTATCCGAAAAAGGAAACAAGGAGTAAATCTCTACTCCTTTTTAAACACATGGGAGGAGCAGAACCGGACGATAGAGAACCTATCTCCAACTATTGAAGAAATAACAAATAAATAGCAAATAAAATTTCAGTGTTTTAATTAGAAACGTTACAAGTATAGAGTTAAAGTAGACTTCAGAAGTAACCGGAAACCCTATCCAAAACAGGAAAGACACACACACACACACACACACACACACACACACACACACACACACACACACACATATATATATATATATATATATTTTTTTTTTTTTTTTTGAAACCTCGTATAGTGGTATTTCTTTTCTTTGAATGTAATAAGACATGAAGTAAGTGATTTATACGTTTCGACTGTTTTCTTTTAAGCTGCCTTATCTTCAAATGATTTTTCCTGTCGTAATAAAACGCACAAATGTTTGTTTAGTCAGTAAATGAAAGCCTAGAATCCCCAAGAAACGTTTCCAGTGAAGACAGACGATTGTGTTGAACTGAATGGCAAAGAATAGATTAAACAACTGCATTCAGGTCTAGATTAAAAGTGTTCTTTTCATTAAAGACCATCAAATTATATAATGTTCGGAGCGTGGACGGGGAGAAAAAAAATCTTTAAAATGGTGAACTGGATCGGTTGAATTTGGTAGTCATTTGAAATGAGGTAGAGGAATGACGTCAAGAATATATAATTATTTATTTAAAAATATGATTCCAACTCGCGACATAAGAGGTCTCATGTTTCAAAACAAGAGCCGAAAACTTCAATATAATTATTTGAATTAAATTGAGTTAAAGTAAGCTCTGTTGCATCTTCAAGCGAAATTTCCTTTTGGAATAACGTATTTCAGAAATTTACGTGTTTTAATAATTGAAATCAAAATTTCCATGATAACAGCTAGGGCGAATTGTTTAAATTGGGTAGGCGTGTGTTAGGTGTTAATAATAAGTATCAGTATAGAGTTACTTTCATAGATGTCAAGTCAGGGAAAGGTGGGGGTGTCTAAATTTGAAACGGAAGATGTATTAACCCTAGTCTGGTATGCGTGTCTATGGAGATTTATTTATTTTTTTATTTTATTTTTTATATGAAAGGGATTTGTGCATATAAAAAAAACTGCCGTAACGTTTGTTTTTTGACGACTTCATAAAGGGTTATCTTTTTTGTAGGGTATTTAAACTATTTATTTGGGCTATGGATTATGAAAGTTATTAAATTGTATGCTTGTTCTTAGCTAATTATTCAAACCATGAATCTGATGATTGGGCTATGGATTAATCAAGTTATTATATTGTATGCTTGTTTTTAGCTAATTATTCAAACCATGGATCTGATGGTGTCGACAAAAAACCGTTAACTCATGTCTATTGTTTAATAGATTATTATTATTTAGAAGTTTAATAATGTGCAATTTCTCATGGAGGCACAAAGGGCATGGGTCATCCCAAGTTTTACATGTTCTAGCCCTGTTTATAATTTTCCATTTTACTTTAGGTGTCCTATTTGTTTCCTTCAGATGCCAAAAATATTTAGATAGGGAAGTCTGATTTCTTTTATTTATATTATTGAAAGAGCACTTATGCTGCCTCCATCTATCTTTAAAATCATACCAACCCAGCAGGAGGCATTTAAGCTAGTTCGTGCGCAGGGCTCTTGATTGGGCCTTCATCACGGTAACTCGGGAGGAGTAGTTGCGATAGGCAACAATAAACAAAACAAACATTGCATTAATATTAGGTTGGTGCAAAAAAATGACGTAATAATGTCGTTTTTTGACGTATTTTTAACGTCAAAAACGACATTATTACGTCATTATTTTTGCACCAACCTAATATTTAACCTTACCTTTTAAAAAGTTCAACGATAATTCTTCTGCCACCACTTAATTTAAAGATAATTTGATATACGTATGCCATTACTTTTCGTACAAGCAATTGTCTTTATTTCATGGGTTACTTTCGCTCGATTTCGCAATTAATTTTGATTTTTACTAAATTTACATAAAAATTGTTGTCGTACAAAAAAAATTCGTCTCAAAATGTCACTTATCGCCGAAAACAATCGCAGTAATGAAGACTTGACAATCCAAAATTGCACGATTTTGGGTCCGGATCCTGTCCGGAATATTCTTAAATTGCTTAATTTGTCAGCCTGACTCCAAAATGGTATATGTTAGGCTTCGACCTCTAGGAGTAAAGTTGAAAAAGTTTCACAGTGACATTCTGATATATATATATATATATATATATATATATATATATATATATATATATAAACCAAGTATATGATTGGTGTATACGGAATAAATTCCAATAAGCAACAATTACTATTCTTAAAAGAGTTCTCAATACAGAGTAGAGCGACTATAATTATTTATTTAAAAATTATAACATAAATATGTTATAAAATCACTACAAAAATAGCCATTTTGTTTCAACACCTCCGGTGTCTTATCAAGTGATGATGCTGAATGTAAAATAAATGGTTTAAAAGTTTAAAATTAATTAACGATCCTTCGCAAGGGGAAAACGCTGTTACAAAAGCTAGAATGACCAATCAAAACACAAGTATAGGAGAATTCCAAAAACTTGACAACGAAGTAAGGTTATAATAGCTATTAAGAGCTTTAAAGTTGGGGTTATACTAAAATAGAATTTATTCTAACCAATGAATATTAAATTATATGATAAAATTTGATATTAAAATCAAAAGTAAAAATTTACCAATTTAAAATCTAAATTTAATCTCTATTAAGTTTAAAATTATAAAATTACTGAGGAAAAAAGAAAAAATACATATGCTATTCAACATATTTATGTTATAATTTTTAAATGAATAATTATATATATATATATATATAAAATATGTATATATATATATATATATATATAAAATATGTATATATATATATATATATATATATATATATATAGAGAGAGAGAGAGAGAGAGAGAGAGCAAGACCCTTCGATAAAACGAATCGAGTTCTCCTAGTCACTAGCGTGTTTATCTAAAAATAAATAAGATTAAATTCATTTTCATCCCCGTCGTTGGCTAATGGCTTACGAGTAGATTCTACCACATTAGTCTCGCTCCTTATATATGTGTGCGTATATATAAGTATCTATCTATCTATCTATCTATCTATCTATATATATATATATATGTGTGTGTGTGTGTGTGTGCGCGCGCGCTCGCGTGCGTCTGTGTGTGCTTGTGTGTGTAAAATATCATATACAAGTCTCTCACTTTTTCTCTCTATAAATGCATATGTGTGTTTGTGCGTAAGATATATATATATATATATATATATATATAAGTCTCTCTCTCTCTCTATATATATATATATATATATGTGTGTGTTTGTGTGTATGTGTGTGTGTCTCTGTGTGGATGTAAGATATGATATATATCAGTATCTATCTATCTATGGATATATATTATAAAATGGAGTAATTCCGACAATTATAAACAGAAATTATATATATATATATATATATATATATTTGTGTGTGTGTGTGTGTAATATATGGTATACAAGTTTATATAACTTTCCACCGATTGTCGGCAATTTAATGGAAAAAACCGTACGTTACTCGTTTCGTCCCCAGAAGGGACTTCTTCAGAGAAGTAATGCTTTTATGGATCAACTCAATCAAAATCCATACAAAACTAAATGAGGTTGTCATCTGGGCAGATCGGACGCTAAATGTCTAAGTGTCATCTGTCTTCATCGTTTCTTGATGTAAAATTGTATTTGATTTGCTCCCCACTCTCTCTCTCTCTCTCTCTCTCTCTCTCTCTCTCTCTCTCTATATATATATATATATATATATATATATATATATATATGTGTTTATTTTAGGATATTAAAACAAAAACATGTTAAAAATCGTTACACAATTACAATATTATTTCAACACTACAAATGGGTTTCCTCGGACGATAATAAACTACTGGCGAATCAGTAGCTTACTATCGCTCGGGGGAGACACATTGTTTTAATATCCTAAAATAAATAATATTTAGTCCTACATTGTATTGAGCCCTCTTTTATATTCAATGTTATGGACAATGGAATTATATTCCATTTGTTCACATTTTACCTATATATATATATATATATATATATATATATATATATATATATATATATATATATTAAGACATTTTATTATGTTTAACGTTTGTTATTTTATAGAACAAGTATTTAACAAAATCCTATTTATGAAATAACCGTATTAAATAACATTTCCTACGGAACCGTCATATACGTATATATTTTCAAAGAACGAATATTTTCTTTGAGAATTTGAACGGACATTCAGGCCGGTAAATGTTATTTAATACTGTTTATCATAAACAGAGCATTTGCTTAAATACTTGTATCTATAAAATAACAACGTTAAACATAATAAAATGTCTTTTAATAAATAAATTGTCGGACCTTGTCCATTTCTTAACATATATATATATATATATATATATATATATATATATACAGCATGCGATGGATAAATTTATGGTCTAAATGACGCAAAAATGAAAATAAAACTGACATCTCATTTTAACAGATATATTTACCAAAATTACACAAACATATCTTGAGATACTAAAGCGTAATTTTATTCAATAAAATCGCCATTGGTTCAACAGGAGCCACCAGTCGACTTCGGCATTTCTTTATCTATTCTGGACAGTCTTCTTTTTTAAGTTGGTGAATTCTGTCATAATATTTGCCTCCAGTTTATATTTGGTGTTACAAAGAGTTTTGTTGGTCTCTTGCTCAACTAAGCCACACACATAATAATCAACCGGGTGCAATCTGGGGAGTTAGGTTCTCTCTGGGTTCTCCTGCTTGTGTGACATGGTGCAGAATCCTGTTGCTTGGCATATGGTTTTTCAGCACCCACCCAGAGCATCACTACATCCTCAAGACACTTGATGTAGGCCTCTGTGTTGAGCCTGAAGCCCAGACCAACAAATTTGGGAGTTCTTTTCTTATAAAAAAGATCGTAGTGATTTTTCGCTACGTACCTTCATAACCACCCTTAGAGTCATCCAACTCTTTCCGAATTCTCTGGAACCTAAACATTCTGAAATGTTCGTATTGGGGCTTCTGCCGCGAATGCTAAGCATTACAGTAAGGAGTTTTCAAATTTCTAGCACAGTGAATTGGGTCTTACATGTTTTTTCACACAGACGTTGTCCAATTGACCCTAGTGTGCTGTGCAGTCGACAAAAATGTGTGTGTGTGTGTTCGTTTATATATGGGATCGTATTTCCTACATTTTCAACCGATTTCAACAAAACTCCACAGGACTACGTAAAATTACCCGGCGGTGGTTCTGACAGCGCCAAAAATTATAAAAACACAATTGTTTTTGCACGAAATCAATTTGAAAACACGAGTAAGGGTATCGCACACGGCCGGAAGTTACTGCCGGCTACTCAAAGATCTGAAAACAGAACGAATCCCGTTAACTTCCGGTGACTCAGCGTTTTTTTGTTTTTTTTTTTCAGAGAATGATACACAAAAAGTAAAACAAATGAAACATAAACATACACAAGTCCTCCTAACTAAAAATAATAACCGGAAACTACTTTAAATACACATGGTGTCCAAATGAAACCCATGTGTACAGTCAAAATGTAGAAGTTAATTTTTAGTCATCAGCCTACGATGCTAACTGGAGCCGACATAAGCACAGTTGATTTCTTCCACCAAGCAACTTGGCAAAAATATTTGCTAAGTAACAGTCTAAGTCTCTGCTCTCGGGCGGAGAGGAACCCGGACGAGGCTCCGCCGAAGGGCAGAGTCTCGTTCGGGGTGGTTGGCTGAGATTCGATCACGGCTACGACTAGTTATGACCGGCTTCGGCCTGGACTAGCTAAGACAAGCCATGACCAGCTTTGACTAAGCTCTGACCAGCTTGGGCATGCTATGACCAGTTTTGGACCAGTGGTCCTTGAGTGGAAACGCTCGGGTCTCCCACGTTAAACGACCTTGTGTCACATCCTGACCCCGTGGTAGTCAAGTAAATACCACTTGGCAAAAATATTTGGCTCCGGGCTAAGTAACAGTCTAACTCTCTGCTCTCGGGCGGAGAGGAACCAGGACGAGGCTCCGCCGAAGGGCAGAGTCTCGTTCGCGGTAGTTGACTGCCCCATAACCCGTTTTATTTTTGGCCGAGTCTACGGGCTCGGAAATCCCACATTAAACCCGGCCTTGTGCCATATGTAACCCTCGTGCTGGGGGGGGGGGGTAGCTGAATATCACTTGGCAAAAATATTTTAAGTGATAGCGATTGCAGTATGAGTCGTACGATTTTTGAATCAAGCACGGGCAACGCCAGGCCATGCTGCCAGTTAAAAATATAAAATGGCAACAATTTATCTACCACACATTATCTATCTATCTATCTATCTATCTATATATATATATATATATATATATATATATATATATATATATGGTTAAATAGCTGGACAGACTGGGTTCTATAGCCTTGGATGGCAACTGGTCTAGGAGAAGGACTACTCTGAATTCAAAACCTGAGGGGGGTGTTTGGGGACCTTGTGGCACGTAGTGCACCAGGTCTCTGTATTCGGCCCTTCAAAAAGTGTGGCTGGTCCTGCACGAAACCTTCACCACTATAATCGAATCTCATGTGCCGGTGTCGGGCTATCAGTTTCCTGGAAACTGATCTGCTTGACCCTCATATGTCGAGCCCTACGGGAGAATCGATTTATATATATATATATATATATATATATATATATATATATATATATATATATATGTATGTATATGTGTGTGTGTGTGATATATATATATATATATATTTATTAAAGACATTTTTATGTTTAACGTTCTTTTTTTTATAGATACAAGTATTTAAGTAAATGCTCTGTTTATAATAAACTGTATTAAATAACATTTACCGGCCTGAATGTCCGAGAAATTTTCATAGAAAATATTCGTCCTTTGACAGGATTCGAACCTGCATCCTATACGGAACCGTCATTTACGCTGACTCGGCCACAAAGGAGCGTTCGGTAGGCAAGGTCGAATTTACTGCTTATAAACTTCAATCTTCCATGAATCTCGTACATTCATAACTGCTCTGGCGTATCAAATGTAAACAAATGACGTCATATATTAAGAAATGGACAAAGAACGTTAAAAAAAAGAACGTTAAACATAAAAATGTCTTTAATAAATAAATTGTCGGACTTTTTCCATTTCTTAATATATATATATATATATATATATATATATATATGGAGCATATCTTTATTCACGCAAGTTTCATTGAAATACTATACTAAATTTAACCCAACCAACTTAATCATATGCAATTACTCTTCTCCCTCAACAAAGACCAACATTGTATATCAGTTTAATTGCTCTTTATCCCTGACGCAAAAGTGGGTACATATGTTGGCTTGACGACTCCAAAATTATCAAGGCTCCCTCCACTCCATTCGTTGGATACAAGTTCTATCGCACAATATTTAAAGACACATTCCTTTCCACGTTGACAATACAAGAAAATACTTGTTGACAGCAACAGTATACTACACCAGGAAAACAATTAACAAAATCTTCATATTCTCGAGGTCCTCTATATCAAAAGCAACCAACCAACACTGAATTTATTACGAGTGTAGTAGCAATGCTTTAAAACACATTTGAGTTTACTAACATTTTACACAATGCTGCAACTTACCACCTCTGGTAACATTCCTTGCATTTGGAACGCTTGTTTACAAAACATCGTTGGCACAACAGTTAATTTTAATATAATTATAACAGAGCGCGTTCACGCGTGTTTACAAAAATCACCAACGATTACATTGACATTAAGTTTGTCACCCTGAGGATGATCTCGGAGGAGATCGAAAGTACTTCGTTTAACAAACAAAAGGGCGCCTTCTTTGATGAATGCCAACTTAACAACATCAAGAAGCTAATTAGAGAACTAGAAAGGATTATTGTGAAAATAAATAGAATAATACGTCTGTATTATTTAATGAAACATGCTTGAATATATATATATATATATATATATATATATATATATATATATATATATATATATATAGAGAGAGAGAGAGAGAGAGAGCGAGACTTAAATAGAATAGACGTCATTTTGTTTTACCTTGAGGGCACACTTTCGCCCAACACATTCTCAAAAGATGAACGTTGGATTCTAATTTTAAATAAACTATTTTAATCGTGTTCTCATTTTCCCTATTTACTCGCTATTTACTAAGGCATCTTGGTTTTTCTCCTGCTGGTCGCCAACGTTCACCTTTTGTTGGCCGAAATGTTCCCCTCAAAATCCAAAAAAAAAAAAAGAAAAAAAGAAAAATGACGTCCATTTTATTTAAGTCTATTTTCTTCTTCTGTGGGTGCAAGTCTTTATTCGTAAATGCAATACGCTAGAATACGCATTTATTTGATTATTGTGCAATATTACATTAAAACATGCATATACCCACTACAAAACTGTACATCTTGTTTCAACGTTAGAAAATGTTTTTAACGTTTCATCAGGTAGGCGATCACGATTGAAATTTTTTAAAGTTGAAACAAGATGTACAGTTTTGTTGTGGGTATATGCATGTTTTAATGTTACACTGCATAATAAACAAATATTTATTGCTGTACTTTTTTTTTTTATTACTGAGCCCTGTTTTAAATTAATGTTTTGAACGCTGAAAGCTTACTCTCCGTTCTTTTACATTTGTATATATATATATATATATATATATATATATATATATATATATATATATATATTCATATTCATTTTCATTATATATATATATATATATATATATATATATATATATATATATTTATCGGTCCCCTTTTGATCCATAGACATTTATCAAGCCCCTTTTGGGCCTCAGGCATTTATTCACCCCCAGCTATTACCACTGACTCCAAGGAGTCGATATCGACTGATTTGGAAACCTTTTTACAGACGTTTTGAGTCATCCGTACCCATGTTTCTGCATACCTGCGTTGATGTCCATAGCGAATCACTCACCAGGATGGATGAAAGTAACGCATGAAAAACATTCTTTATCGCTGTTTGCTTTGCTTTTATTAATATACGTGCACGTATTAATTAGCCCTTGTCGAGGTTGACCATAGGAGCAATAGCTTTCAGATTAATACTGTCTGGATAGATCAGGTAGAGTGTGTGATTCAAGTATAAGTTCAGCCACTGGTAGGAATCCTTCTAATATGGATCTCCACAGCTTCGAGATTTCCTACAAATCATTGTGTCCAAATACGTGTCTCTTAGCAACGTTTTCAGTGTTTCCATTTTTTGAAAAGAAATTATCCGTATGAAAAGTGTCAGGTCCAATGCAAGAACCTTTGCCTGTTCTAAATTGTGTCTCCTGTCGTTTGCTATCTTTTGCTTTCAAACTAAAGACTCCGCATGTTTCAGTCACATAGGAGGATTATTTCTTGTGGCTATCGAAAGAGTAAGAAAAGTGTAACTATTCATGGCTTGTTAATCATTCGGAGTGTCGGCATTCAATACAATTGACAAAATATCGTTGTGGGGTCGCTCGTAATTTGACCGCCCAGAATAATCACGTGATTTTCATTGAACCAATAAAAGACAACGTAGTTTCAACAAATAAACATTAATTTAATATAACAACAAGAATACAAGCAGTTGGCGATGGATTGAAAAGTAATGTCTTTTTGTTTGCGTTGAGAAAATTCTGAAATAAAATATAAATTCTCTTTGTGTACGTATGTGAGAAACAATCAAATGTTGTTATATGTCTGTTTGTATGAAAAAAAGTCAACACGTGTGTGCGGGGTTCATTGTAAAGAGGATACAAGAGATAGTTAAAATTTGTTTCTTACTGTTGGCGTTGTTGCCGTAGTCTGAAGCGGTCTCTTTGCAGTTTGTCAACGTTGTCACTTTTAGCATAAGGTCGTGAAGATCATAAGCGAGAGTTGCGTGGAGTTTGGTGACAACTGTGCGTATCCTGTTTGGGGCTTGATTTCGTATATTTTTATGTAATTTTTCGTAACAAAATCGGCTCCAGAATTATTTGTCTCTTCGTAATTGGCCCTAAAAAGCCACGTGGTATGTTTTCTACTACGTCCGCACGATATTTGAGCGGTATCAACTTAAAAACAACGATGATTTTCTGATTTGTATTCTATGATTTTATTGGTGTGTTTTAAGGTGTAAATATTTTTTTGAGTGGGACTGGTTTATAAATATTGTATTTGATATTTTAGTGGACACGACACACACTCGTCTCCAATGACCATTGTGACATGCTAGCGACCAGAACTGTAAGTCAAGATGTTTGACTATTGGACAACGCTCAACTTGAAGTGGTTTCATGGCGGCATCGATGTTCATGATTCATTGTATGCGCGGGTATATTTTAAGTGTATGTGAAAAGTATCCTTTACCGTTATTTATATAGCTTTTCTAAATAACTGAGTCCATTTGGATTACCAGTAAGCTTTGAATTTTTTTGATGACCTATGATCATATCTTTACTTATAAGTGGTTCAACTGCATCCTGATGGTAGTAACAACAGCAAGGAGTGTAATTGCATTTTCTTTCTTTACTCTATGCTTGTTTCTTTACATTCTTCTACTCAATTATGCCTTAGTAAATAGTACAGCTACTGTGGTTGTTGTTTGCTAGTTCACGGACATAATGAAGAGAATCGAGTTGAGTCAATGTAAACGGATGAAAATATAAAAGTAACTATCGCCCCGATGTGAGTGTTGCATATGTCTCTATATGACAGCGTAAACTCCTGTCCTGCTAGATGACGTGATGTGACTTCTGTCTGTCTTTAATTTAAACGTACTACTTGATTGGCAACTAGGTCTCACCATTTTACTATTGAACTAGCTAGATCCAACCGTATGTTCTATTCTAATAGTTTCTTTTCTCGCACTTCTTGCCTGTGGAACTCACTTCCAGTTCCCTGCTTCCTTGCTACCTACAATCTTCAAAAATTCAAATGCAACGCCAATCGCCTTCTTTTGTCTTCCTGAAACCTGTTCTTTTATTGTCTTTTCTTCTCACTAAAGTTTTCTCATTCTCTTTCACTCCCAATAACCTCTTACGTCTTAATAGCACTATCACTTTGCTTGGGTTATAATGCTTAAAAACTGAATGTGCATCTGGTGGAGAAGGTAATGCAAATAATCAATCGTGTCAAAAGTGGCTTGCGAAGTTTTATACAAGAGATTACATGCTGAAGAATGATCCTTGGCCAGGGAAACCAGTCAATCAGTCAGTCAGTTATGCGCCATGCGTGATACACGCTTAGGCGATCATGTATCTTTCGATACATGACTGACGAGGCAGATTTTTTCCCGCAGTATCTTGCACTATCTTTCTACGTAGACCACTTGCTACAAAAATATATTTGAAAACATGGCTCTCCACAACTTTCTATCTCGCCTAATTATATTCAGCAGCAAGGCCTCTGATCAGAAGATTTTGAGGAGCGTGGAACCACCTCTTATTTGCTATTGTTTCCAGGTCCAACCTGACTCAGGGTGGTAGCAACTGTTAGGGTCCCAGCTATGGACAAATAGTGAACTCTCAAACTGGGGTCAAAACATGAAAATATAAAAATACATTAGAACAAAAGCCCCAGCAATATATTTTCATAGTAAGAAACAAAAAAATAAAAATATACCAGCGATATAATTTGGGAAGAAAATTACCAAAGCCCATGAAGAGTTGAAATGGCGACGAACCCCCCACCCAACCCAAAAAAACCGAACCAATACTAAGCCACTGAGTGGATCTGGTGTGAGTGAGCTGATCTCCACTTAATACAACCAGTGCACCAGGTGAGGAAGTCCGCAGAAGTCACGCAGACAATCGTACCTTGATCTAAAAAGACTATGGAAGAGAAACACCGGTTCCCTACGATCACCGAAGTTAAGCAACGTCGAACCAGATCAGTATCTAGATGGGTGACCGCTTGAGAATACCAGGGGCTCTTAGTTTGGAAGTGCGAGTAATATAAGGGGATTACATTGAAACACCGTACGATCACTGAAGTTAAGCAATATCGAGCTTGGTCAGTACCTAGATATATGACCGCTTGGGAATACTGTAAACTAAGTGGGTTGTATAATGAATAATGGCACGGAATTGTTAATCGGAGAGCCGCGTTCTAATTCCACTCGACTTTTTTATATTCACTTACGCGCATATAGCCTCGGGAAAGGTATGATTCCACCTCTTCTACCCTCCAACTATGGGTTAATTAGTAAGACTAGTATCACTAAAACGGTATTATCTCCAAAAATAAAATAAAATTGTGTAAAAAATATATATTCAGATTTCGGCATTAAATGACCCATAGAGCTGTTGATATGCCGTTAAACAAAAACATCCAACCTAGCTAACAGATTGGAAAAGATCAAGAGAGAATCATGGCCACCCTGACAACAGCAAATCTGAAAACAGAATACAGAGGAGAACGCCGTTTTACTGAAGGGATCTGCTGTCACTTGACCTCAAGTAAAGTCCCCATTTTTGTTGTGTTGATCCGATCAGAAGAGAGAATTCGTTTTTAAGTTTCCTATATCATAGAATCATAAGATTGTGTTGTCAGTGTCCTCTAAATGGGAGGACCTTCTTACCTTCAACATCGACATTTGAAACCCTTGATGGTTGGCGAGGCTACTTCAGTTAACTGCTACTATTTGGTAGTAAGTTTGATACTCACTAGGTGCCCCATATAAAAATTCGAGATTAAATAACAAATCAGTCAACCGTAACCATAAATCACTCAGCCACGAGGCATTTGTCATTATTATAAACGAAGGTTATTCTTTGCGTTTCTCTCCGTTTTTTGAATAAGAAAAAGAAGAAAGGGGGGGTAAGAAGAAGAAGAAGAAGATGATGATGATGGCGATGATGATGATGATGATAGCGATGATGATGATGATAGTGATGATGATGATGATAGCGATGATGATGATGATGATGATGATGATGATGATGATGATGATGATGATGATGATGATGAAAAAGAAATAGAGAAATGGGGCACAAGAAGAAGCACCAACAGGAGGAGAAAGAAAAAGAAGGTAGGGAAAAGAAAAAAGAAATAAGGGAGGAGGGGATGCGGAGAGGAGGATGTGAGATGGAGAAAGAAGAAGAAAGAGAAGGGGAAAAATGGTAGAAGATAAGGGGGAAGAGCAGGAGGAGGAGGGACAAGAAACAGAAGTGGGAAATAAAGAAGAAGAAGAAGAAGAAGAAGAAGAAGAAGAAGAAGAAGAAGTCCATTTAACACGCACGTCCACCCACCGACTGCTGGACAGCTAAGCCTCTTTGACACTTAAACATATTTTATTGAATATTGTCAAGGTTGATAATGAGGGTTATTAGCTAGGCTATAACTTACTGGAGATTACGAGAAAAGAAAGCAATCTCGTTAATATAAAATTCCCGACGACAAAGTAAAAAGAACCCCGAAAACAATGTAAACAGACTTGTTATGAATCGAAGGAAGTGTTGAAAAGTCGGTGCTTTAATTGTAACAAAAGACCCAGAAGATATGAATGGGTTGATGAAGCCGAAAGAAGTGACAACGGCACTAAAAAAGAACAAATAGCGAAAATGTCATTGTTCGCTTAAGCAACTGACTAACTTGCCAAAACTGAGACGATCCTAAATTCACAGATAAGGTGGCGGGTGGGGGGTGCAATGAGGAAAGCAACGGAAAAGACTAGAGAAATGAAAACCATTGTATCATTCAAGACACAGAGAGAGAGAGATACAACAACAACAATAATAATAATAATAATAAAAATAGAAATAAAAAGCTAAATAAAAAAAGTCTGGAGAAATAAAAAAAAAGTTTAAAAATTATAACGGGTGGTTGAGAAGGAAAGCGGTTGGGTAGGAAGTCTGTGTGACAAGAAGGTAAAATCCAGATCCCGACGACGGCAACATGGGTAGCGAAAGATAATGTTAAAATTAAACTAAAGAGAGAAAATGACATAACTCTGTATATGTGTCTGTGTGTGTGTATGATAGAGAGAGCGAATGAAAGAGAGAACGTTTGAGAGAGGGGAAACGAGAGGGAGAGTGGGAGAGAGAGAAAGAGCGAGAAAGCAGAAGAGAGGGGAAAGAGCGAGAAAGAGATAGCGAGAGAGAGAGAGAAGAAAAGCGAGAGGGGATGAGAGGGAAGAAGTGTGAGGAGGTAGAAGGGAAGAAAGCAGGTGAGAGAGGCGAAGAGCGAAAGAGGGGGAGAGAAGCGAAGAGCGGAAGAGAGAGAAAAAGAACGAGTGTGAGAGAGGGAGAGATAGAGAAGAAGAGCGATAGGGAGAGCGGGAGAGAGAGGGGAAGAGAGAGAGAGAGAGCTGGCGAGAGGGGAAAGAGTGAGAGAGAGGAGGAAGAACGAGAGAGAGAAGCAGCAGCAGAGAGAGAAGAGAGAGAAAGTGGCAGATAGAGGGGAAGAGGAAGAGAGATAGGGGAAGCGTGATAGAGAGAGGGGGAAGACCGAGAGAGAAAAGAAGTGCGGCAGAGAGAGGAGGAAGAGCAAGAGAGAGCTGGAGGGAGAGGGGAAAGCGAGAAAGAGAAGAAGTGCGGCAGAGAGAGGGGGAAGAGCAAGAGAGAGCTGGAGGGAGAGGGGAAAGCGAGAAAGAGAAGAAGTGCGGCAGAGAAAGGGGGAAGAGCAAGAGAGAGAGAGAGAGAGAGAGAGGCAAGAGATGTGGTAGGGCTGATTTATTCTCATTGTTCGAAGAAACGACAAAATGGCGAAGAGTCGCAATTTCCTGTCATCAGGACTCTGCCTTGTCCCCGATTGTGACACACTCTTGTTGCCTTTTGTGCGGCTGCATCACATTGTGGAACAGAAACCAGGTTGTCAGCTCCATTACCCGAGATCGCTCGGCGGCAGAGGCGGCAGCATTTAACACACAACAAAGACACCCGAACGCTCAACTCAACTCTCGCTTCAAAAGTATTACTCTCGTTCGCCCACACCCACAAACACACCCCAACAACAACAACAACAACGTCAACTGATTTTGTTTCCTCATCTTCTTCCCTCATAAAATTCTATCTGGCGATGAAGGTTGCTGACAAGTACTTAGTTTTGCGTTTCTATCATCTGTTTGAAAAATTCTTCATTTCTCATTGCAGGTTTTTCATATTACGCAGAAATTATTTACAATGCACACACACACACACACACACACACACACACACACACACACACACACACACACATATATATATATATATGAAGAAAAATATACAGAAAAAACAAACAAAAATCTTAATATGCAATTATGCTGTATTAATGTTAATATAAAGTCAACGTCGGACGTTTCGGTCTATTTTATTTTAGACCATCATCAGGACATTTTCATTAAACATAATTAACATTAGAACGACGTTGACTTTATATTAACATTAATACAGCATAATTGCATATTAAGATTTTTGTTTGTTTTTTCTGTATATTTTTCTTCATACTGTCGGATCTATATCCATATATTTGCTTACATATATATTTATGTATATATATATATATATATATATCCAGTCGAATTCATTACATTCACTTAGGTGCTAATACCCTTGGGGAAGGTATGAATCCTCCTCTATTCCTTCCAGCTATGGCTACATAGCAGTACAGACTGGATTCTAGAGCCTTGGATGGCAACTGGTCTAGGAGAAGGACAACTC
>CAHIKZ030000835.1:1932500-1937500 GCA_903632075.3 Acanthosepion pharaonis | reverse complement strand
CCAGCATTAAACAGCCTGTCGCCTCTGAGTGCTGACTTCAATGTTCACGTTTATATTTATATTTACATACGCTCTATCTCTGATAATGAACACTTTATCCCATAAATATTGCACACCTTAAAACTATATTTATATATATATATATATATATATATATATATATATATATACAGTGTAACCCGGATATAAGAGACCCGGATATAAGAGAAACCCGGATATAAGAGAGATTTTCTCTGGTCCCAAATTAGAGAGTGTTAATGTATATAAAATAGACCAAACCTGGATATAAGAAAAACCCGATATAAGAGACTTCTTCTCCGGTCCCGACAACTCTTATATCCGGGTTACACTATATATATATATATATATATATATATATATATATATATATATTATAAATTAATTGATTTAAAATATGTCTTTTTCGCTATACAGTTCTAACCATGTTTCAAAAATGGAAGCTAAAAGCTCCGAATTCAATTTTGTAATTAAATTAAAGACATTAGTTCCATTTCATCCTCAACCGAATTTTGGAGTAAATTTTAAAATTACTGGGTTTTAAAGACACAGCAAAAATCATAATTCACGTTTCCATGGTTACAGGTAAATCCATTCATCCAGACAAGGGGTGGTTGCGTGTTCATTATCGCTGTATTTTGATGTATCAGTTATTAGTTACGATTTGGTAGGGGTAGGGATGTATTTTTTTAATGAAATCTGACATCCGTTAAATGTATCTTTCTTTATATATATATATATATATTCCTCGCCGATAACTCAACTCTGAGTTTTATACCCAACGTAATCTTCAGATACTATGTTTTGAGCCTGACCGAAAAGATGCAGTTATTTACCTGGCAGCCACCTCAGGTGAGGCAGACTGTGACGCAATTTCCTTTTTTTTGTACGGTGTGTCCATACGCGTGCCTACAGTCCAAGGGCTGAAACTGTCCAGTCCTCGGAGCCACTGTCACACTGATGTCGATTTTAAATCGACTCCACCTCTCTTGTTGTAAAGCGGAAGGTGCTACTACCGGGTCTGAATCCTCCAGACCAAGCGCCTTCTCCCATCTCAAATAGAGAGAGTGCTGGTACTATCTTTTGATCCCGGTAAAGTTATTTACTTGACCTTCCCACTAAGGCAGAAGAAGGTGTTTCTTATGCGGGGCTACCCATAAGCATGTACATGCATTTAGGCCAAGAGTACCAATTTTACCGTCCTCGCAACCACTGTCACGTTAATGTCGATATTAAATCAACTTCACCTCTCTTAATGTAAAGAGGATGCTGATGCCGCAGAGTTGTAATCTCCGACACCGGACGCCTTCTCCCGTCTCAAATGAACAGATACTACGCTTTGAACCCTACCAAAAGGCCGAAAAGGGTTATTAATGCGTGACAATTATGTAAAACATTAAAACCCATTTGGTTGTCATAAAATACTTCTCCAATTGCTGTATCTGGTCCTTTCTTTCTACAAAGATTTAACAAGTCTACACAGGTTTGCTAATTAAACAATTTCGGAAAACTTGTCATACAAGGCTTTACATCACTGACTTCGACATAGGCTTTGTACATTTACGGATTGATTAATAAAATATCGAAGTATTGGGATTAATGGATATACGTTGTATCGATTGTCAATATGTTTTCGTCAGCGCACACAAAGTTGATTGATAACGTTTGCATATTTTTCTAAATAAACTTTACGCATAAACACAATACGTGAGTCAAGTCCGTCAACGACAATCAATATATTAGGGTGTTCCTTATTACTGTTAACATTTCTCTTAATAGATCAGGTGGTGGTTTCCCCTACAAAGGGGAAGCAAGTTCGAACGCTACCGGAGAGGAAATGTTCTTTATTAAAATTTTGCCAATGTGCATGCCAGTAGGCATAATTCACACTGTTTAAATAAATATTTAACAGGGCGTCTAGTCAAACACTAAAAATAACATTTACAGTAATAAGAAATGTTTCCGGATTAAAAAAAAAAACTTAGATATTAAATCACACTATTTAAATAAATAAATAAATAAATAAACAGAGCGTTTACTCAAACATGCGTATCAACTAAAAATAACGTTGACAGTAATAAGAAACGTCGAATTAAAAAAAAAAAAATCTTAGATATTAGGGTTTTTCAGTCATTTTCGTTTGAATTGAAACTCCCCAATTTACAATGCTGAGCCGTTATCCATTACACCACCCGCACATCCTGAAATTCCCATGCGGTCACCCTTCTATTTATTTATCGGACTCAATGTTGCTTAACTTCAGGAACTAGTGTTTCAACATGATATGTCCGTAAGCTCAGTAAATAAGACTACTGCTACTAATAATGAAATATGAAAACTCAAGTTGAAAGTACATGTTTGCTGATCGACATTTCATTCTCAGTCAGCAAAAACACGTCTTTGAGAACATTTGAGAAACTAAGTAACCTCGAAACAGAAATCAATAAATTCCTCTGAAGACAACAATTGCTGCCAAGTATGATCTGGCGCTCCTGCTATATATTTAAATATTCTTAATAAAATCCAAAGAAGAATCTTCAATGTCATTAGTCGTAACCTGGCATATCGGCATCAGTCCCTTTACCATCACCCTAACGTAGCTTCCCTGTAACTTTTTTCTATAAATACTAACACGGTAATAGTTCTGATCGTTTTTTTCTATTGTGGTTTAATTTTAAAAGTTCTTATTTCCCCACTGCAGACAAATAATTAGGAATTCATAGAGACTCAGGTATTGCTAAATCTTACTACACAAAACAAAATACAACTAAAACAACAAGAAAAGTGTCATCATCAACAACAACAAGTACAAAAATAATAATAATAATAATAATAGGTTGCACGATGTTGACACGCACTGAATATAAAACCCGACATGACAGAGTGGGCCAATATCTCCACTGGAAAATCTGCAACTTCTACAGGAAGAAAACTGAAAGAAACTGGTATGAACACCAACCAGACCCGGTTACGGAGATAGGACCTGTTACAATTCTATGGGACTACACAATACACACTGACAGAACAATCAAAGCCAACCGCCCAGATAATGTTATTAAAGACCACAAACAAAAACGGTGCCTCCTTATTGATATGGCAGTCCCTGCTGACTGCAATGTAACTTTGAAGATATTCAAAAAGTTGTCAAAATACAAGGACCTTGAAATAGAAATCTCGAAAATGTGGCATATGGGAACATTAACAATCCCTGTTGTAGTTGGAGCCCTAGGACTGGTTGGAAAAGATTGCAGTAGAATAATTGAAGGGATTCCTGGAAGTCCATGCCTCAAGGAGATACAAAAAAATGTTTTGACAAGTATAGCCCATACGAAGGGCTTTATCTATGTAATTTTTTTTTTTTTTTTTATCAGTGGAAAGTGTCATGATGCCATTTCTAACCTTAGGGACCCGGAAAGAAATGTGTAAACGCCAGAAATCAAAGAAAATAAAAATAATAATAATAGTAACAATGTGGCATTTCGATAACCTGTTGTGTAGGAAAATCGGGGTGGAAAGCTTGATTCCAAAAAAACTCGAATGCTGATCCACAAGCAATTCCACATACACATCAACCGTCAAACAAGTTTAATTTCGCCCAATACATGGCTCGAGAGCTCCTCAAGAAAAAGGGTAATGCTTAATGATATGCATGATATTAATAAAACAGTAATTGCTAAGAAATGAAGATTGAAGATCAGACGACATGATCTGCTATTTGATGGAAGCAGCCATCCTGGAGTCTGTTTTTTTTTATATATACTAAATTCACCCAATGCAAGGCACAAGAGCCACTCGAGGTAAAGGGTTACTGCATTGTGTTGAACGAGCGTAAGAACAAGCAAGAAGTGAAGTTCATGAGGTCATATTGCAAATATAACGGTTAAACCCAGATTTGAAGAGGTCAAGATTATAGTGATTGGGAAAGCATCCTACCGGGAGTCTGTTCCATACAGCAGCACTTCCTGAGGAGGAAGCTATCCGAATGGAACTTACTCCTTACTAATGGAATACGAAGGGAATGGAGAGGATTCATCAGTGTGTTCGTGGTTTGGCTGGTTTAATTTGATTTGATTTGTTTAACGACACATCAAATCCTTATGGGTCATTTAATGTTGAGATTTAATTTTCTTTGGGGCCTTGAAGTAATAAACATATGATATGTTATTCTGCTTTCACAATTGAATACATGGTAGATGAAACTCAGCTTTTGTGCATATACATGTGGACATAATTTCTAGTGGCGGTGATATGTGTGTTTTATGTTGTAGTTTTGTTGAAGTTATATTTTGAAATACAAATACTTTAAGAAAATGAAGGATATTATACGGATTAATGTCATGCAAGAGTTCTTTCATGTTTGTTAATTGGTTGGTTGATTTTGTTTCGTGGCATATCAACCACTATGGGTTATCTAATGCCGAAATTTAAATATTCTGGGCGCAATTTTATGGTTCCAACTAAATATATGCTATAAATAGGTATGTTGCTAATTTTATTATAAATAGGTAGTGTGCTAATTTTATTATAAATAGGTATTGTTGCTAATTTTGTTATAAATTGTTATTGTTGATAATTTTACTATAAATATGTGTTTGTCTACATTTCTGAGATGAGGTATTGTAATTATTTACATTGTTCGGACTGAAGAGGCATGGTACGCGGAACTAGAACAATCTAACGCGGTGAACGAAATAAAGGGTTTACTGCGAAATTCCAATCACCTGAAGAAGGTCGCAGCGTACAATGGCCGAAACGTCGTGAATATGGCAATAAAGATGAGAACAACAGTCCGAACAATGTAAATAATTGTGTTGTTGATATTTTTTTATATATAAAAATGTATTTTAATAATTTCATAATGATTTGTTTTTGTTTGGGGATTCAGTAATTGCCCATAGCTGGGATCCTATCAGGTGCTACCACCCGGGTCATGGTGGACCTGGGAGCAACAGTAATTAAGAGGTGGGTCCAGGCACCTCAAA
>CAHIKZ030000835.1:1922500-1925000 GCA_903632075.3 Acanthosepion pharaonis | reverse complement strand
TTTACGTGATTTTTTGCGACGAATAACAATTCTTATAATTTGGAAATAAATTTGCGAATTAATTGCGAAATCCAGCGAAAGTCACACATGAAATAAAAATAATTGTTTGTAGGGAAAGTAAGGTCCTACGTACATCAAATTTTCTTTAAATTAAGTGGCGACAAAAGAATTATCGTTGAATCTTAAAAGGTAAGCTTAAATATTAATGCAATACTTTAATGCAGCGAGCAATTTTGAGTTGTTTAGTTTATTGTTGCCTATCACATCTACTCCTCCCTATCTATTGCAATGAAGACCCAATCAAGACCCCTAGCTTAAATGCCGCCCGATACGGAGGCTTTTAAGCTAGTTAATAATAAAAGTGATAAAGCAAAATAAAAAAAAATCATATGAAAACAGAATGAAATCGGTGAGACTACATGCTTAGACACGTCTAAACGAACTAAAAAAAATAAATTAATTAATTAAAAATTAAAAATTTCTGTCGGAACATAATTATAATCAATTCTAGCGTTTTTATATACCCTCCCACTTCCTACACCTGTATAATTCCATCAACAAAACATTACTCTGATGAAGTCCTTGAAAAGACAAAAAGCGTTATACAGATTTTTTCCATTTCGTCATTTATTTGCCTCATAATAATAATAATAATAATAATAATAATATATATATATATATATATATATATATATATATATATATATATGCGTGTGTGTGTGTGTGTAAAAAAGTTTTGCTAAATTTAACCAAGGTCAGTTTGCTTAAGTTTTCATTGTATTATTCCTATTTTTGGTTAATTGTTGCACATCAAAACTAAAATTATGGATAAACTCTTCAATGTCCATGTTTTTTTTCTGTTTTTATGTAATTGATTTCGGCCCTCTTAATTATTATCAATAACTAGATATTCTCGCTATCATAGACAAAACTTCGGCTCCATTCTAGCATTTTTATGAACGCCAGAATTAAAATATGCGCATATCCTGTATGACATCATGATTAACACGTTCAAATTTGTTGGGAAATCAATAAAAATCGATCTGGTGACACACGGGCAAAAACATCAATTTTTATCATGAGACACTCCTTGGTTTGAATCTCGTGAAGGATCCTGCGTTGAAATCGATGAAAGATATTGGCAGCACCTTAATGTGATGTCACATGCAAAAACGTTTTAGTATAAGACGCACCCTCGTACATGTGTATGTAAATCAGTCGTTTTGCAGAGAAACAATGAAAAACATGTCACGCAACAAAGAATATTTTTCAACATAATATCCTTTTTTTCAATGTACCTTATTTAGTGACAATCTTAAATCACAGATAGCATAATATACAGTGAAAAAGTCATATCAAAATTTTAGTTGATAGTTACGTTCCAACTAAGAACTTATTGGTCTAGCCTCGTATATAATAATAATAATAATAATAATAATAATAATAATAATAATAATAAATTGTTATTAAAGACCACAAAAAAACGGTGCCTCCTTATTGATATGGCAGTCCCTGCTGACTGCAATGTATCTTTGAAGATATTCAAAAAGCTGTCAAAATACAAGGACCTTGAAATAGAAATCTCGAAAATGTGGCATATGGGAACATCAACAATTCCTGTGGTAGTTGGAGCCCTAGGACTGGTTGGAAAAAATTGCAGTAGACTAATTGAAGGGATTCCTGGAAGTCCATGCCTCAAGGAGATACAAAAAATTGTTCTGACAAGAACAGCCCACACTTTACGAAGGGCTTTATCTATGTAATTTTTTTTTTTTTTTTCTGTCAGGGGAAAGTGTCATGCTGCCATTTCTAACCTTAGGTCCCTGGGCGGGACCCGGAAAGAAATGTGTAAACGCAAGAAATTAAAGAAAATAAAAATAAAAATAATAATAGTTCCTATTGATTTACACAAACTTATATAATTTAACGTATGCTCATGTGAGCAAAATCTTTGTCAATTTAGTGCTCAAAAGATATCTAGAGCAATAATTAGTCTATTAAAATATTAAAAAATCAGCAAACTTATCAAGAATCGACTCAAAGTCACGTGATGTTTCGCTCATCAGGATCCAGATAAAAATATTGGATCAAGTTAAATTACGTACCCGCAAAATAAAAAAGGTATGTCAAAAGGACTGTTATTCCCTTGACACTGCTATACACTACTGATTCCCTCGCAACGTTTATTTACAAGATAATAAAAAAGGGTCCGTACATTGAATATTGTTGCTGCCCTATCTGGTCTAGTGCTCCTGCTATCCATCTCGATGTTTTTAACAAAATCCTAAGAAGGGTATGCAATGTAATCGATCCTGATCTAGCATCTTGGCTTCAGTCACTTTCTCACCGACGTGGGGTGAATTCCAACTGTCTTTTCTACAAAGATGGCAACTGCTCTGTCGTGCTTTTATTGTCTGGTGCATGCGTGCTACTAAATTGGCATCTTAGCCCCACTGCTTTTACGATTAAGCTAAATGCAACCTCTACTTCTACTCCAACA
>CAHIKZ030000835.1:1890000-1917500 GCA_903632075.3 Acanthosepion pharaonis | reverse complement strand
GTACCATAGAGGAAAATAATATTTATTTTGTTATAATACAAAAATGTGGCACAAGGTCAAAAAGTGGGGATGGTGAAGGCTGGTCTTCGATCTATCTTCAACTTATCTAGCAACAATCATTGACCCAGACAAAATGCAATATTTCTTACACAAAAATAACACATTCTTACTTACCATACGTACTACATCTGCCATAATACCTAAGAGATTCTATGAATGTTCTAACTTGGCCCCATATGTACAATGTGTCTGTGGGGGGATATAAATAACAATTTTAAAAATTTAATTCCCATAGAGGAAAGTAATATTTATTTTGAGAATAGAAAAATATGGCACAAGGCCAAAGGAGGGGGATTGGAGAAAGGCAGGTCTTCAAAGTATCTTAAACTTACCTAGCCACAATTACTGACCCAAATATACGACACTAATGACTACACCAAAGCAACACATAGAGCAAAGTGATATTTATTTGTAATTTATTAAAAATGTGGCACAAGGCCAAAATATGGAATGGGCGGTCTTCGTCTGTCTTAATTTTAAATCTTAAGTAGCCACAAACACTGACCCGTACATGCCACAATAATCCTAACACCAAAACAATGCATTCTTACTTACCTTTCTTATTACATTCACCATAATACCTCGTTGTCTCTATGAAAGTACTAACTGGAACACAGAGGAAAGTTCATCAGAACAATTAAAATGAAGGTATTTATAGAAAAGTCAGACGGAATCTAACTTACGCTGGTGTGAAAGTGACTGACGCCGAGATACTGTCAGAAGCAATAACTTTTCAAATTCTGCTTTGTATTTTATCAAGAACCTAAATATATAGCGGGAGCCCCAGATAAGCTGTGGCAGCAGTATTCAAAGCATGGACAAATGGTAGACTTATAAATATGTAAGATAAATTCTGGAGGGGAAAATTGTTTAGCACAACACAGGGAACAATTTTTTCCAAGCAGAAGACCTTGCAATTCATTCGATGTAATCTTTCAGTGTCAGTGGCAAACGTTAGTCCGAGAAATGGTTTGAGTGACAGTTGAGTGACATCAGTTGTGCTTGATTTGCTGCGTCAGGTGGAAGTCGTTGTGTGTGACCCGTAAGGAAAGACTGGCGTTGCGGTTGAAGTAACAAGCTTTTTTGTTACAGTATCGGCGTTGATGCCTTGTGTTGTGTTGTAGTTAATATGGCGGAGGCGGGAATCAAAAATGAACCTTGGGAGATTACAGAAATAAAAAAAAAACAACAAATAAATACAAACAGCATTTAAACAAAAATAAAATGGTAAGCGTCGGCGAAGGATTTCGATTGACCTGTAATTGGAGGTGGTCTTCGGTTGGGAGAAACGTGCTTGAAATAGTGAAAGCTACGAAATATATACGTATTCTTTGGGATTAAACACATTAAAAAAAATATGGTGCATTATGAAGAGATTATTATTTACTCTGATTTCAAAGGAAGGAAGGTGCAACGTTTCAGCTCAGACCAAACACGAGGTTCATTCTCAGAGTGATTGGTTAGTTGGTTTTGTTTAGCGGCATATCAACACCTCTATGGGTTATTTAATGCCGAAAATATAAATAATCTGAACACAATTTTATGGATTCAACTAAATATATTTTGAACACAATTGTATACTTTCATATGAAAATGTATTGCTGGTATTTTTTACTACAAAATATATATTTCTTATACTTTCATAGTGATTTCTTTGGGGTTTCACTATTTGTCCATAGCTGGGACCCTAAAAGGTGCTTACACCTCGGGTTAAGGTGGACCTGAGAAAACAACAACATGTGGTTCCACTCTACTCAAAACCTCCAGTATCCCAATCAGAGGCCATGCTGCCAGATGTAGTTTATCGTCATACCCAGGACTGCTGTCATTCTGAGATGATTCATTATCATTCCAAGAAATTCAGTAATATATGATTTTTTTTCTCCAGGAAATATCAAACGGTCTTAACTGAATTTAATATCACAAAAAACAATGAAAAAAAAAAATGTTTTTTTTTTTCAAAGAGAAATTTATATGCAGTGACCTCAGTATATACTTTGCCTACCATAAAAAATACCCAAGTAGATTTTGCACAGAGTGTCACGCCAGAGCATCAAAGTGACCAGGTGCATCGGAGGGTTTGCCTGAAAAATGATATCCTAGCTGCTAGGTGTATATTCACACCTCATAGTGTGTCAATTACTGCTTCCGGTTTATAAACAGGTGGTCAACCCAACTACGTTTAAAATATGCAACCCTATATTTAAGTGTCCACCCTGAACGGAGAAGACAGAGAATTTCTCATATTCTCGCGAGGAGATACATGTTCGGGGTCCCATACACTCACAGGCCTCAAGCTACACACCCGCTCATCGATAGTAAGTCCGGATATAAATAAACAATATTTCTACATATGAGAGGTTTAGTTTTGCGTTTTCATGAGTCTTTAGAACGATATTATCACAAGTGTTTGAACTACTGATTTCATTATTGCGTATTACTGTTATAATTCGGCCGATTGGTTCTCCAGCTTCCCGCGAGTATCCAGTCAAGAAAACTGACTGACGCTTTTGATGTCATCTGTACCGGCAGGATTAAAGATTATTCTCGCTAATTTTTTCATTCCATCATCGCGACATATTCTGCGTTGGTCCTGAAAACATTTTCCGTTAGACTAATCTACGGGTGCATCCATCATCACAACTACATCCCGTCTTGAATATGATGGTAAATTACATCTGGCAGCCATTCCTGTGATCTGGATATTGGAGCTTTTGGGGAGCGTGGGACAACCACTTAATTGCTGGTGGTAGCAAATAGTGGACCCCAAAACAAATATAAGCAGTACATTTTAATAGTAAATTTTCCAACAATACCTTTTATAGAAAATTACCAACAATACATTTTTAAAGCAAAATTACCAACAATTAATTTTTATTGTAAAATTACCAATACATTTTTATAATAAAATGATCAACAATACACTTTTATAGTAAATTGACCAGCAATCTATTTTCATAGTAAAATGATCAACAATACGTTTTTTATTGTAAAATTACCTATACATATTATAATAAAATGACCAACAATACAAAAAATTTTAAAAAATCTACCAGCCAACAAAAAGGTCTTTTGGTGCCGAAAAAACCAGTCTAATTAAAATTGTGTTCTTGAATTTTTTTTTTACTTGATCTTCTCGGCATATTCTCCCTTGATTGTAAAATCTTGACATCAACCGAGAATTTCGATTTGAGCGTTGTTACACTGGTCTCTAAACATTTAGTCGTCGAATATACCAGCTGCAATAAAGACTGGTCACATGATTTTAACCCTGTCTTCGACATATACTGTATTTCTCTTGAAATATTTGTAACTTGATTTGTGACGTATGGTGCTTTAAATTGATGACAGACCATTTTCTGAAAAATTTACAACTTAGAATAAAGTTTTTTCTTGTTGAATATTGGATCTTTTCTGTTAATTCACCCCAAAATATTAATTCACCCCATAATAAAAATAAATTATATTTACTAAAATTCACACCAAATTCTCCCAGAGCGATACCCTTCCATTTACTCCGGTTGGGTTGACCATTGCAACAGGCTGAAATGTGGGCGACTCGGGTGCATTATTTCTAAGCGCGGGGGTCTACATCGGGTTCATACCAATAAACAAGTCAAGAGTAGATTTTTTTTCTTTTTTTTTTAATTGTAAAAATTCATTGTAAGTACCTCGAATATCATTCGCACTTACGAAATGTGAATAACTCCCTGGTTTTTGGTAATTTTTCATTCTCAGAGTTGGAGTGGTTGCGAGTTAAGCTAAAAACAAATTTTGATTTAAAATTTATAATTTCAAAAGTGTGCAAAAAATTTAATAAAAAAACAAACTTTGATTTAAAATTATTATTTCTTGGGGTGAATTAATATTTGCGATAAGTAACTTTACATTATTTGGGATGGATTAACAGAAAAAAACAGAAAAGATCATGAATATTTACTATCTTCTCCCCATTTCCTATCCTGAAAACTAGACAATATGGCACATAATTTAGACTCGAAATAAAGTACTATTTTCATAGGATACAATTTCTACCACAGGATCCATTCGGTTTTAAGAGCAAATAGACTTCAATGAACGCAGAGGGATAGAAACGGACAGACGAGGCCATTTCAGTGCATCAGTCATAGTATACATTTAACTGAGCGAAAAGGTAATGTTACCAGTGACTTCTGAATCCAGTAGGTATTGTGACTGCAACGAAAACTCTTAAGATCTCGCTTGGAGAGCCGGCGAATTTTGGGAAACAGTAAGACTAATACCAGCTGCAGCCGGCAGATGTCGCTTGTGTTGTGCTGAAGTTAGTTTGGTAAAAGAGAAGCAAAAATCGATCATTGGAGGTTACGAAAAAAAAAACACGAATAAAAACAACGGAAAAAATAAAAGGAAAAAAAAAGGAAAGAAATGTCGGCGAAATGGCTCGATTGGGGTTTCCAATGAGAAAGTCTTATTACACGAGGAGGGGGAGATGTGCTTGAAATGGAGAACGTCTCGAGAAGAAATATGTAGGTATTGTTTTGAATTAAATACGTCTAAAGAATATTTCGTGTATGATAACAAGACTGTTATCTATTCAGGGCAATGGTTTGTAAGGAAGAAGGAAAGAAATGAAAGAAAAAAGAGTGGAGTAATTGAAAGAAGGAAATGATAAAGGAAAGGAAGAAAATAAATAAATAAATAAGAAAGAAAGAAAGAAAGAAAGAAAAAGAAAAGGAGAGACGTCAGAAATAAATAAGACGTTAAGAAAGAAAGTATAAATGAAAAAGTAAGAAATAACTTTTAAAAACGAAAGAAAAGAAAGGACGGAAGGAAGGAAGGAAGGAAAAAGTAAGGCAAAAGGAAGGGCGTATTTAAAAAAAGGAAGTAGTGATAAAGGAAATGGAGAAAGAAAGAAAGAAAGAAAGAGAGAGAGGAAATAAAAGGGAGAAGAGTAAAAAAGAAAGAGAGGTTAGAAATAAATAAGACGTTAAGGAAGGAAGAATGGGTGGAAAAAGAAAAAAGAAATTTTAATAAAAGAAAGAAAAGAAATAAGGAAAAATGATCAAACAAAGAAGGAAGGAAAAAAGGAAAGAAGGAAGGAACTGAAAAGAAAAAAGGGGAAGTGACTAAAAAAGTATTAACAATAAAGAAAATGAAGAAAAGTAGAAAGAAAGAAAATAAAAGTGAGAAAAAAGAAGGAGAGAGGTTAGGAATAAATAAGACGTTAAGAAAGAAAGTATGGATGGAAGAATTAATAAATAAATTAAAAAAAGAAAAGAACTTAGAAAAAAGGAAGGGAGGAAAGAAGGAATGAAGGAAGGAAAGAAGAGAATAAGACAGGCAGGCAGGCATGCAGGAAGGAAGGATGGAAGGAAGGAAGCAAGCAAGCCAGGAAGGAAGAAAACACGCAAGGAAGCAAGTAAGAAGGAACCAAGGAAGGAAGAAAGGAAAGATAGAAGGAAAGAAGAAGAAAGAAAAACTAGAAGCATAAAAAGAAAGAAAAGGGTGAAGTAAAAACACATAAGAAAGGATAAAAGAAGAGAAAGAAAAAAGGAAGGAAAAAGGAAAAAGATAAACTGAAAGGGAAATAAATCGAAGAAATGCAATGATAAAAACAAGGAAAACGAAAACATTTGAAAGAAAGGAAAGAAAAACAGGTAAATTAGTGATAAAGTAAAAGAAAAGATAAACAGAAAACAACATTAAGAAAGAAACATGAGAAAGGAAAAAGAAAAAAGAGAAGGAATAAAATAAGTAATGAGAAAGAAAGAAAAAAGTATGGAACAAAAATTAAAAAGGAAAAAGAAGACGAAAAGAAAACGTAAGCAAGATGAAGGAGATGAATAAAGAAAAGAGAGTTAAGCTTTAAAAAGAAAGAAAAAATATTAGTAATTAAAATGTATAAAATGACAAGGAAAGGAAAATAAAGATGAAAGTAAAAGAAAATGAATAAATATAGAGAGATTACAGAAAAAGAAAGAAAGAAAAACGAATGAAAAAGTGGGTTAAAGAAAAAAAGAAAAGAAGGAATTAGACAAGGAAGGGAGGAAAAACATAAAATAGAAATAACGAAAAGACAAAAGTAAGAATGGGAAAAAAGAAAAAAAAAACGTAGAAAAATGAAAGAAGAATAGGAAAAAAAGAAAGGAAAGACAAAAGAATCAGTTCAGTTATGTAAATAGAAATTCGGCTTTCCGAAAAATCCCTGTAAAATCGAGGTTTTTTTTTATCATTTTACAAGCGAGCAGCAAGTCCAAGAAACGAATGATCGGACTCCATAAATTTCATTAGTAATAAAAACAAGAACGCGAAAAAAAAAAAAAAAAACTACAGCAAAAATTAGGGAGAGAAAATTACTAAAGACGAGGGGAAAAAAACTTAAATAAATTCAGAAAAAAAAGCGGGTAAAAAATTCATCATTGAAATAAATTTGCCACCTGCGTAGTTTATAAGATTTTCTCTAAAACACTGCTAGAACGCAGATAGATATCTGCGCATGCGTAAGAGGAAGTGGCGTAATCATACGGACTTTGTGTCTGTTGAAATTCACGTGTTTACATGGAGGGAATTTGCGAAGGAACGAAAGCATGTTCCCGGGAACAATAGCCATCAACAGCTTGTAAGATTTCAAACAAACAAAAAATAACCCTTAAAAAGAAAAAAAAAATAAGAAAAACCTCAAATCTTCGGAAAGATTCAGTTTGTAGAAAAGACAAAACGGGGGGATGGTGGTGCTGTAAGGAAGGCAGGGACGGTGGCGACCATTTTCTCGTCGCCTCAGACCGTCCTGTTAGGGCAGGTGCTTCCTGTTTGGTGTTAACACTTCAATTCAAGAGGCCTTCCGATATGGCAACAATAACTCCCGTCCGAACAAAATACTAAGAAAAGACGGTAGAACAAAGCAAGAAATATTTTAAAAAAAATAGAATAAATGATACTAAAAGCAGCATTTTGAAACGAAAATGGACTTAAGAATTATGAACGCCAATGAAAGAAAACTGAAGAAGTCATGTATCAATTATAGGAACAGGAAGAGAAAGAAAAGATAAGAACGAAAAGAAGACAAGAGGAAGCGAACAGAACAGTTTCGAAGAACACAAGAATGGTTTCTTCCACTTCTGCGCTACCGAAATATCCCGTTCCATAGCGAGCTAATTGTCCAAGACATCGGAACTTCAAGAAAGAATCTTCGACCACTCCCCGTACCATGTTTTTTAGGAATCCATATTGACCGATCGATCAGTCACGATCACAGATCTCTTAACCCATTAATGTCGTAGCAACAGTGTTGCGTGCTTAGGACAAGAGGGTCTGACGAAGCCGATCCCTCTTCAAGCTGGTTCTGAATTCAGAGCTACCTACGAAGGCTAAAGAGTTCAATCCACTCTGCTATGTAATTAGAGAAATATTTTTCACAACTTTATTTTTACTTCAGAGCGCACTTGAAATATAACTAAAGCTTTAAGGTGTATTTTAAATTTTAACAGGGAAAAATTAGTGATGAAATTTAAAACAGGAAAATAATAAAGAAGTCTCCTGAAATAAGCATTTATTTTTAAGACATTACATTCTATATTTAAGTGGTACAATTTTCATTTAAAGGAATTTAGGAAGAATCTGCTATATTTCTTTTTGAGGAGCCAATAATGACTGATTTAAATCCCTTAAGGAAAGCAAAAGGAAAAGGATTATCCACTTTTTCTTAAAGTTTAAGGTAATTTAGCATCCACTTTAAAATATCAAATGACAGAAAAGACATATGTTTGGTGTGTATAGCTTTTCAACAATAAAGCTTTTTTTAAATATAAAAATAATTCATAAATTACACTTCCGCTGACATGGGGCGGACCTGGCTACCTTTCAGGGATCATTAGTGGGCCCTGGAGCACCGGTTGAGAAACGTTGCCTTAAATGAATAAAACATGTTCGATGAAGATATCTGGCATTCGATCGTCGCAATTGCACGCGGTAAAGTGAAAGCTTGGAATCTCCGGGACCTACCATTGGACTCGGGATCGGTGGACTCTTCTGAATAAATATTGGATAGGACACTTTTAAAAACATGTCGGCTTTTATGCCAAATAAAGTGTACCATTTTTTAAAAATTTTATTTCAATCTGATTTCTGTTCTTTGATATGTTTTTCCTTACAGAAAAAATAACTTGCATGTAAATCTTGCAAATATTCTATTATTCGAACAAGGTTCTTCATCATTGTTGCATTTATCATTGCTGTATTTGAAACTGAAAAAGTGTAGCACCTTAAAACTACTGTTAATAATTGGAGCACTGGATAATCAAAATATTATTGGAGTACTGGGTACGATTCAAAAAATAATTGGAGCACTGGATACAATCAAAAGTAACTGGAGCACTGGGTACGATTAAAAATAATTGGAGCACTGAGTACGATAAAAGATATTTGGAGCACTGGATACGATCAAAAATAATTGGAGCACTGGGTATGACTAAAAATAATTGGAGTACTGGGTACGATCAAAAATAATTGGAGCACTGGGTACGATCAAAAATAATTGGAGCACTGGGTACGTTAAAAAATAAACAGTGTTGAGCGGTCTCTGACTGCGCACACCTTTTCTGTCGAACTCTGCATTAGAGAGGAACCTGACGAGGCTTTGCCGAAGGGCAAGGTTTCGTCCGGGAGGTAGATAGGCCTGAACCCGTCTAATCGGCTTCAAAAGGCTATTTTTTTGGCCGAGCCTACGGGCTCGGAGAAACCCACAATAAAACCGGCCTTGTGCCATATTCGTTTCCCGTGGGTGAAATGATAAATACCGTACGTTAAAAAATAATTGGAGCTTTGGCTACGATGAAAAATAACTGGAGCAGTGGGTACGATCAAAAAATAATTGGGGCACTGGATACGATAAAGAAAAGCAAAGACAAGAACATTGAATTTATCACTGGCAGACCAAGTTAACAAGAAATTTTTAAAAATTGCACAGTGATAAAATGTTCATCTATTCAAGAAAGTATTATCAACGTAAAGAATATATAAAGAGTGTAGTTGTTAAGTATCACTTAACATCAGAATTGTTGTAAACCAACGCATTTCCACGACCCAGGCCTCTGGTAATGACCCCATGAAGGGATTGTACTGAACAAAATATTGTTTGTTTTTCTTGAAACCTCAAAAGGAAAAAAAATTAATCAAAATCATCTTCCCGCTTGGACTAGTATCCTCATCTTGCTTGTTAGATGAGGATATTAGTTCAAATGGAAGAATAGCTCACAACTTTCAAAGTGCTTTATATATGTATGATTTTTTCTTTCAAAACTGCTTAGTGGATAATGTTATGATGTCATTTCTGGCGTTCGGTCTCTGGTCGGGACCCCGAAAGAAATGATGGTACACCAGAAATCAAAGGAATAATAATAATAATAATAATAATAATAATAATATGAACCCACCCAAGACCCGGTTACGGACATAGGACCTGTAACAATTTTATGGGACTTCATAATGCACACAGACAAAACAATCAATACTCGGACATTGTGATTAGAGATCGCAAAAAGAAAATGTACTTGCTTATTGATATGGCAGTTCCTGCAGACGGCAATGTGTCTTTGAAGATCTTCGAAAAGCTATCAAAATACAAGGACCTTGAAATCGAAATCTCAAAAATCGAGCACATGAGAACATCAACAATTCCAGTTGTAGCTGGAGCACTCGGATTGATTGGAAAAGATCCCAATAGACTCATTGAAGGGATTCCTGGAAGCCCATGACTTAAAGAAATTCAAAAAATTGTTCTCTTGAGTACAGCCCACACCTTACGAAGGGATTTATGTATGTAATTCTATTTTTTAAACGGATAAATAAGATTTATTTCTATTAAATCGATTTCTTCTGTTTTCCATGCATATTCAGTATCCAGTTTGTATGTGTACGAATATTTATTTCCCCCACTGCATGTGTGATTTTTTTTTAAATTGCTCAGTGAAAAATGTCATGATGCCATTTCTGACCTAAGGTCTCTGGTCGGGACCCGAAAAGAAATGAGTACACACCAGAAATCAAAAGAAATATGATGATGATGATGATAATAATAATAATAATAATAATAATAATAATAATAATAATAACATTGGCTGTCCCTGTGGTGCAATACAGCTTTAATGTCCTTAACTGGACCATAGCTGAAATTAAGCGAATGGACGCCAAAACGAGAAATCTTCTCACTTGCTATCGCATGCATCATCCCAAAGCTGATGTTGATCGTCTGTATGTGCCCAGATCCGAAGGAGGCAGAGGATTAGTTCAACTAGAACTGTCCTATAAAGCTACAACAATTGGCCTCCAAAGATATTTGGAAACTACAGAAAACTGGATGATGGTATGCGTCAAGGAACATGAAAGTAGTAAGCGTCTTTACTCCGTAATGAAAGAAGCCAACAAATTCAAAATGGAGATTCAAATGGGCGTAGAGATGCAACTACAGCACAATACACCGGCTGAAACTTCAAAATACCTAAAAAAGACAGCAAAGACGAATGCAACCGACCAGATACAGAAGCGATGGCAAGATAAACCGCTCCATGCCTCAAGGAGATACAAAAAATTGTTCTGACAAGTACAGCCCACACTTTACGAAGGGCTTTATCTATGTAATTTTTTTTTTTTTGTCAGTGGAAAGTGTCATGATGCCATTTCTAACCTTAGAATCCCTAGGCGGGACCGGAAAGAAATGTGTAAACGCCAGAAATCAAAGAAAATAATAATAATAATAATAATAATAATAATAATTCCTTATACAAGAAATTCAAATATAAGCCATTAGCTGAATTTTAATCTGAAATCTTCATGATATAATGAATAATCACCACAAAATTAAGTGCATTGACAAGAAAATAGTTGAAACAAATAAATACTTGTTGGGAATATAAATGCTTTGAACCCTAGGTACTATCACAAAGTGGTACAGACATGAAAATTAAATCGATTTCTGGTCGCCAGTTTATAAGAATTTTGAAAAAAAAAATCCATCGGTACTGAGTGGAACTGTTCCTCTATTCAGGAAAGTATTCGCAACGTAAAGAAAATATAAATACTGTAGATGTTAAGTAGCACTTAACATCAGAATTTGTGTAAACAGAATGCAGATATTTACAACCTCGCCTTAATCTAGGTCTTGGGTTCTGTACTAAGCAGAAACGCAAAGTGGCTCTCCACGATTTTCTGTCATTTTTTAGCTCTTAGCAAATTTTGTCATTTTTATATCTCTCCTAATCCCTGTTCTGCCAACCATTTACACAAGATCATTAGGTAGATTATGTGCTGTTTCCATCTGTCCCTATTGCCCCGTGAGTGTCGGATTTTCTAAGCTCTCTTTCCTCATTATCTGCCCTTAAAATTTCAACTGTCTTTCTGATGTTAAATGTCAGTGTACATTTCGTTTACCTTTTCTCTAAATACTTCGTCGGTGTTCACATGTTCAGTCTACGGCATTCTCAGCATCCTATATTTCGGCCGTGAATACCGTATGGTTAGACAAGGCACAAATCATCTTTTTTTTTCATGAGGAGAAATGACTTCAAGGTCTGGATAATAATTGATCGATTTGTTTTTTAAGGCTTATCAACATTTTGCAGGTTTTTAGGGTCAGAAAATATCTTTTTTAGATTATAAGAATATTTGGTAGATTAAAATGGTATACAGATACAAGTCCTACTAATTAACCCATAGCTGGGGGAAGAGAAGCAGTAGATTGATACCTTTTCCAAAGTATTTGCGCGTAAGTGAATAAAACGAATCCGGCTGGAATGACAACTCGGCTCTCCGACTTTCAATTCCAAGCCGTCATCCATTAAACCACCCACGTTTATAATAACTAATATTCCCAAACAATCACCTATCTACTGGGCAGTCTCGATTTTGCTCAAATTCGCTGATCGTACGAGACCTGGTATTTCAACGGGAAATGGCCGGAAACATATTACACGAAAATCATATCCAAAGCTTACAACATCTTGTATTCCCAAACGGCTACCCATGTAGGTACTGACCAGGATCGACGTTGCTTAACCTCGGTGATCGTACGGGAACCATTGTTTTAACGTGATATTGCCGTAAGCACATTACACGATGAACACAACCTAAAGTTACAACACCTGATATTTCCAAGCGGCTACCCATTTAGGTACTGACTAGGATCGACGTTGCTTAACCTCGGTGATCGTACGGGAACCATTGTTTTAACGTGATATTGCCGTAAGCACATTACACGATGAACACAACCTAAAGTTACAACACCTGATATTTCCAAGCGGCTACCCATTTAGGTACTGACTAGGATCGACGTTGCTTAACCTCGGTGATCGTACGGGAACGGTTGTTTCAACGTGATATTGCCGTAAGTAATGACACGATGAACACAACCTAAGCTTACAATACCTGGTATTTCCAAGAGGCCACCCATCTAGTTAGTGAGCAGGATCGACGTTGCTTAACCTCGGTAATCGTACGGGAACCGTTGTGTCAACGTTATATGGCCTTAAACCCGAAGATCTGGAGGCGAATAATGTAAACGTACACCGACGACCTCTTTTAATTTTTAACAGACTGGATAAACGCATTGTTAGGTTTCCATTCATGCCTGTGGAAAAATTGACTGAAATATTTATGGATGCACTGAAGGACCTTTATCGACTTTGTTGTCGCCTGAACCCAGTCCAGTATTTTCGGCGTTGATTTATATCAAGAATGAACCATGGGGAATAAACACAACAAAAATATTTCAGCTCCATCTCTTCACTACTCTGACAAGCCATGCCACTTCCACTGTGTCAAATCCGCCTCATTTCCTCCGTATTCTAAAAGTAAGCCATCTCTTTCCCTAAGAATTGCTACTCCCATGTGAATGCTTCCCTGAACATTGCAATCACAATCTCTTCAAGTGACGGGTCAATCGTTATCTACCCTCTTTATCGGTATAATCCTCACTTTTTTTTCAACCTTCTTTTTCACTCACATCGCACCTCATTCATGTTGACCTTCCTACCACACATGGACTGATGGTCCCGTTATATATCTAGATTTACTTGATAAAATCCAAATAAGAATCCGCATTGTTATTGGTCGTGACCTGGCATCTCGGCTTCAGTTACTTTCACATCGCTGTAATGTTTTCCATCTGCCTTTTCTATGAATACTTGTGTTGTAACATAGAAAAGGTTATTGAATGAGGAATAATCAAAATGGAGGTTGGAAATGAAATGGTAATCTTTATAACATCAACAAAATACAATACTCGCCAGCGGCGTGAAGTAGGTAAACCACTGCTAATGGTGGACTACTTAGACACCATATTACCCCCACTTACAATAGTGTCCAACATATTGATGAGGATTGGGACATACACATTGGTGTTCATAGCTACGGTATATAACAACTTGCATGATAATTGTTTGGATGAGCTGTTCGCTTTGGTACTTAGACTTTATGAATTTAAGCACAGTACTAGATTGGCAGTTAGGTCTCATCATTTTACTGATGAATTGAATGTAAACGTAATTTCTATGTTAACAATTTATTCTATCTTACTTCTCGCTTGTGGAACTCTTTTCCGGCTTCTTTTCAGACAACTTTGATCTCCAAAAATTTAAAGGCAATGTCAATCGTTATTTTCTTAATTCTTGTTCATTTAATGTTCTCTCTCTCTCTCTCTCTCTCTCTCTCTCTCTCTCAACAGTTTTTTTGTTTCGTCATATTCTCTAACACTCAGTCACCCCTTGTGACTTAGTGGCTATATTGCTTTGTTGAGGTTGAAATGATTTTAAAAAATAACCATTTTAAAAGCAACCTATCTTGAGTGACTCTTCGGTCTGGTCGTGGGTGAATTTTAGTATAAAATCTAATGTAAGCGTCGATTTTTCTAATACTTGCTGGAATATAAAACCGCTGTAGACTTCAATTTATTTTGTTGCCACTTGACACCAATCCACTTTTGGGATTGTCGATTTACGCCGAGAATAAATAGAGAATTTAATAAACAAAGAAGCCCCCCCCACAAAAAAAAATAAATGAGCTTCATTCTTCAGTGCCACCAGTTCAGACCTTCACTGCCAAGATACGCAGCGCCACTTCCACGAAGTCGATTCACCCACTTTTCTCCTATATTTCAACAAACCCTTACATGAATACCTCCCCGAGATCTTCACTTAATTCCTTCAAGTGGAGGTTCAATCGTTATCTATTCTTATACACTTTACTCTCTACTTTTGTTTGGTTTGTTTTTTTTTACGGTTTATCAACCGTTTGCAGCTTATTTAAAGCCAGAAAATAGATTTTAGCCTGTAAGAATGTTCTTTTTTGGGAGATAATAAAGATTGTACTGAGACAAGTTGTACTAGCTAACCTATAGCTGGAGGAGTGAAGAGGCTCATTCATAGATTTTATATTTGTCCGTAGTTGACTATAAGGCACCCAACTAGAAATTAGAAAATTAGAACTCGGCTCTTCGATTAACAAGTACATCCACGCTGACAGCCTTATATTCCCAAACGACCAGGCTCAACGTTGCTTAATTTCGGTGATCGTACGAGAACCAATGTTACAACGCGATATGGCCGTAAGACTTTAAGTACTACTACAGATTTCCCTCATATGAAGTACATCAAAACCATTTTAACCCTTTATTTTGAGTGACTTTTAAGATTGACACTTATAGTCTAAAAATGATGGAAGGATCGATTATTCTAAAACTAGATGGAATATTTATAAGTGCGCAATAGACCTGGGTTTGATTTTGTTGTCACTTGTTCCCATCCAGTATTTTTTGTTGTCGATTTCTGATGAGAATAAATAATAAAAAAGGCATGTAAGATGATCGTTCAATTTAGGACACGGTGTGTATCCACGTAGAATGCACACCGCTTATTGATCCAATAAATAATAAGGCATATTGATTCGATTTGGATCCCTCTCTCTTCTTTATCTATCTATCTATCTATCTATCTATCTATCTATCTATCTATCTATCTATCTATCTTCCCTTTTCTCTCTTCATGTTTCCCTTTTCCTTGATGGCAAATATCAATTCACGTTCACTGAGATATGCTAATGAAATTCGAAAGGTCGATGATGCCTTACGCATGCGCGTCTCTTTGGATGCGCAAACACCTTGCAAAATATTCGACCTTTCATAACTACTCGATCACACACACACACACACACACACACACACACACGCACACGCACACGCACAAATACATACATACATAAAGGTGTGCTGAAAAGTTCCCGGCCCGACCTACTTTCAAAAAGTATAATCAAATACGAAGCACATAGATGCATTTTAATCTGAAAGTTTCATTCTATAATGTTTAATCGTTGCGATAAACATTCCTCACTGAATTAAGTGCATTAACAAAGAAATGTTGAAATATCCATTATTTGTTGTGTAAAAGAACTGTTTTTCATAAAAAAGCAAAGGAATTATAGATGTATCAATATATATATATATATATATATATATATATATATATATATATATATATATATATATATTTCGCATGATCTCAAACTAAAGGCAAGGATAAAGTTCCTAATTATTACAGGAGAGACCAATAACAGCTACTGAACTTTGACGTCTATTTGGCCAAGTAGACAGTGGTGCTTTCGGTTTAAATTTATAAAGTTTTTCAAGAAAATGGATTTCTCAAGTCCAGTAGATATTATTGTTCTTTCTACTATTAATGAGTACTTCATTCCTTGCCTTTTGTTTGGTCGGGGTAATGTCGAATGTTTGCATCTTCAAATGTCAAACTATTGCTGTCAGAGTGAATTCCTCTAAAACCTATTCTTTAATATATATATATATATATATATATATATATATATATATAGAGAGAGAGAGAGAGAGAGAGAGACTTATTCAAAAAGAACTAACTGATTTCATGACGCATTGCTTCAGTTCTCAAGCATCCTCATGAAATGAGTCAGTGACCATTTGAAATAAGGGTTTTCTAAGTTTTGAATGACTGCCACAGGGGCGTTGTAGTCGCGTCGTATCTCCAGCAACTTTAAGCTGTTTCTTTACCAGCAAAATGGCGATTCTTCAGCAAAAGGCGTTCTGCGTTCTCGATTTCGCGAAAACAGATACGTTTGTCACGGTGAAGCGTGCTTTTCGAAAGCAATTCGACATTAATCCGCCCTCTTCTAAGAACATTCGACAGTGGTTTAAACAGTTTCATTTGAGTGAGTATCTGTGAAAAGAAAAATATCCAGGACGACCACAAGTTTCGGAGAAACAAGTGGCGCGAAGGCGTGCTGCGGAAGTCCACAAATCGAGCTAGCCGTGAGGCTGCGATGTCTCAATCCACTCTGGCGTGTGCGAAGAGGACGTCTATATATGAAAGCTTAAAAATTATGCCTCGTTCAGGCATTTGCCAAGACTTTGTTCTTTGTGCTAAGCCTGCGAGATCCCCAGACTTCACCATGTGGGATTTTTTTTTCTTGTGGGGATACGTAAAAAATCGTGCTTATGTTGCACCGCTACCCACTAACCTCGATGACCTTAAACATCGAATAACAACAGCGATCAACTCAGTGGATCGTGATATGCTGATACATGTCTGAGAGGAATTCTCTTATTGATGTTGCCCGTAATGCAGGTGGTGGCCACATTGAACGCGTTTAAGACAAGAAATAAAAGTTGATCGTGAGTAGAATGCTTGTGATTTGTCTGGAGTTTTCTATTGATTTTCCTTATTAAAATATTGCGTTCATTCGTTACGAATAACCTTGTATATATATGATATGACATAACGATATATATTTTATATATCAAGAAACAGTATTGAGGAAATTGTAAGAAAAATGGAAAAAGTTTATTTGTGACGCGTTTCATCCGTTCGGACTTCATCGGACTGGGTTGTTGTGACTACACATGCCCATGAACGAGAGATGCTGGTAGTTTCAAAATTTTTTGAAAAAATTTTTTGAATGACGTTTTTTGAAATCTAGCCAAATTCATATATATTCATTTTCTTTCTATCATCTTTGTTTTTAAATATACCACATTGTGATAACAGAAAATCTAGCAAGACTTGCGAAACGTTGTAGGAGCCTGGACGTAAATTTACTGTGGCTGAACTAGCGATTAAAGCACTTTGTAGACATTTTCATCTCAGTGAACTATTTTCTCTTTTAATTAGATTAGGATTTTTTTATGTCAGAATTGTGGTCAGTTTTCTTACGACGAACAACCAATACGTTTTGTGTTTTGTTTTCCAAATGTCTCTTTTGTGTACATATTGACTTTTGTTTAAACTTCTTGAGGTTTCTCCAATATATTATTTATGGCAATCCTTGCGGTGATAGTGTAAATTCATCCTACAACTGTGGCTTGTTGTTTCGTTTTGAATTGTTTAAGTCTTTTATTGCTTCAGATGTAGTTGTGACGAATGTTATGTTGAGTTTAGATAAATTCTTTTCTGTTGCAATCGTGATAAAGTTATTTGGTAGTATAATATATATTTTTTGATTCAATGGGTTTTTCAGGAAGGACAGCCTTTCTATTTTAGAATTGTTTATGAGCCTTTTGTTTCGCATTAAACATGAAATAGGATATTGAAGGTTCTTGAAAGTATTTTCAATATATTTCTCCTCTTCGTGTAAATATTGAGGGCTGCCTTTAAGTAGAATCCAGTGATCATTCTGGAATTTATGGAATGATGGAAATAGAAGTTTATTTGGTCATTTTTATTAGTTGGTTTTCGGTGGACAATAAGTTTTAAACTACTGTCAGCACGGTGTAACATGAACGTCTAAGAAAGGCAAAGTATTGTTTTCTTCCATTTCTTGTGTAAATTCTATTGTATGTTCGACTTTGTTTAGGTTATTAGATTATTAGATCCGCTAATTCAGTATCACGGGGATATATTAATAGTATATCATCAGTATATCGGAAGTAAGTTGATTGTTCAAGTAAAATATTTGGAATGAACCAGATTCGAGAAATTCCAAGAAAATACATGCCATTACTCCACTGAATGGCGATCCCATTGGTAATCAAAATTTTTGTTTGTAAAAATACTTCATTAAATGTGAAAGAGCATTGATTGGCTGCTGTCGATGCAAAAAATATCCCAAATCAAGACCGTATCCACTATTTCGACTCTGGTGAGTCATCTACAAGTAAGGCGAAGAAAATTAAAACTGTTTTAAGTGATACATTTTAAGTGTCGTTAGATTTTTAAGCTGTATCGGATAAATCCAAACGCAGGAAGTCTTTTCGGCTACATGCTACGGTAACTCGTATCAGATATGTGTGATAACGTTTTTTTCCTTATATATGCTTTGGAGAATGTGGCGTTGGAGACTAGATTTACTTTGATTGATGCAGGGCTGCTTTTGTTGAATGTAAATGGCTTTAATATTATAGAGAAAATGTATAAAACGAATATCATAGAAGGAAAGAATCTGACTGGTTGTGAGTTATGTTTAAATTTACGCCGGAAAATAATATAACTGGATTTCGGGTGTAACCAAAAGTAGAAATGTGCCACTGTCGTTGGAAAAGTATCACGAAGAAGGGCGTCAAAGGCGAGACTCGTATTTTTCCTCAGTGTGGCCAGTGAAGGAAACATGGCCGCCATCTTCGCGTGCGTTAGTACATTTTAAGCCTCGTTTTGGAGTCATTCACATTCATTACTTTTAAGCTTTTGTATACTCTGTTTCGAGGTTACGCCGAAACCAGAATCTCACCCTCAGACTGAATACGACTTTGATAGGGGCCATCACGCAACCAGCCACATCACGCAATGCCGATGAAAAAGCCAAAATTAGTTTCCGTGAATTTAAATAATAAAAAGATCTCATTGAGCTTACCCACAAGGATGCACATTTGCACATACAGAGCCAATTACTACGAGCAGACATTGACAAAAACATCCATATTGACACTTTTTCACTATCTAATACATACATGAGTCTCCTTATATAGATGAGTGTATCTTTTTTTCTACTTATTTAAAGGAAATTTAAAATGAAACTGTTTTAACTATTTGCAATTTGGATTATTTTATATAACTTCATACTGGCTGAATAGATTTGCATCTACTCCATATTAATGATTGATTTTACTATCTTTTACGGCTGATAATTCTCTTGAATTACAGTACAATGTAGGGCCTAAATAATCACCTGAATAATCATTGATTAAACTACTGGGTTGCCCGAAAAAGTTAATGTCGATTTAAGGGAAATTAAAACACAAAACCAAATGATGCCATTAAATATTAGTCAATTAAGTATGAACCATTTTGTTGTACAATCTTTCTCCATATTTTCCTTCAATTTAAAGCTTCTATCGTCCCAGAATTTTGGTGGTTTCTTTGCAAATAACTCATGAATGTGGTTTTTGTCATGTAAATAATTAAAAATTTTACCATTGAGATTATTTTACAAGGACCTGAGTAAATGAAAATCCGAAAAAAGTCGATTCAATATGGCGGGTGGGGTAACACGTCCTAGCCAAGCTGCAACAATTTTTCCCGGGTCGCTAAAGAAACGTGAGGTCTGGGACTATCCTGATAGAAATAGCATGTTTCCTGTTCGCCAATTCTGGGAATTTTTCTTGAATTGCTTCCTTTAATTTGTCCAGTTGCGAGCAGTAATTTTCAGAATCAATTAACTGGTTACTTGGGAGAAGCTCACAGTACAGGATTCCTTTCCAATTCCTACCAAATGCACAGCATGACTTTCTAAGGATGAAGACCTGCTTTTGAGGTGACTAAAGTTGGCTCATGTCACTTACCCCGGGATCTTTTTCGCTGAATATTGTTGTAAACGATTCATTTCTCATCACCCGTTACAATTTGCTTGACAAAGTGTGCATTTTCATTGCGTTCTTACAACAAATCACATATTTATCCAAAATATTCTTTTCACTTAGTTAATGTGGTACCCAAACATCGTAATGATTTGAGTACCCAAGCTTCACTTAATGCTCATAGATAGAGGTTTTGATAAATTTAGTACTCTTGCTCATTCCCGCGTTGTGTGATGCCGGTTATTCTCAATCAATGTCTTGATTTGGTCGTTTTTGTAGTGCGGGGAGGGGGTCTGCATAAGCGTTCGTCATCAATAAGACTACAATCACCAACTCTAAACTTAGCGAACCACTTCCGTAGAGTGTTGACCATGTTTGCCGCAGTCTCTGAATATGGAATCCAGTGAAGTCCGTAATTTGTTCGATATCAGAGGTCGGCAGTGAAGATTCAGAGAAAGTAGCGGTTGTTAAGTAATTCTTTAAGTCCTCGATATCAGGTTGGCAGTGCAGACAATTTGGGAGAAAAAAAATGGCTGCCTTTATACACGTCGCATTGAATATTTTGAGCGTTCTGATTGGTTAACCCTTCTATTGGTGAACTATAAAATGAGTCAACTCATTTCGGCTAGCTCACTAGTACATAGTACACAAAAAACTGCAACATAGAGTTCTGTCAGCTAAAGCACCTTCGCAGTACGTAGCCCATATCATTTCTTTTTTTGTTGCTTGCGAGACATTTTTGCCTTTACGGTAAAAAACAGCTTTAAGTGTCTAAAATGCACCTTATGATCTTCCATTTTCATAGGGATGCAAAATTGATGCGAATAAAGTAATTCTAAACTTTCTTTTTCAAGAGATAGTTTGAAGTGTGCTCTAATCGGAAATGTAAGTATATTATATCTGTTAATAAATTTGACGTCTTCTAACGTGTTGGGATATGAACAACTAAAAATCGGCATGAACTTTCCGGGCAACCCAATAGGTGGCACCCCCTTTTGTCTCCTGGCAACCAATATTTTAAAACCCAGACCGCCACTAATCATCTTTATGAATGGATTGTATATATGACTTTCACTTGAGGACGGGAGTGTTACATACATACAAACATGATGGTTGTAGCTCGATTTACCTTGAGTTATTCTTAAATATTGTCAGTGCAGACATGTTTTTTAGTCCTGCTAAGAAATTACATTCTTTTTGCCTTGAGGTGACAACGATGGGTGCCTCTTGCAGATCAAGAATCTTGCCAAGATCTTTCTTGAGTTTTTCGGGCTTAACATAATTCAGTTCAAAGTCTCAATTACTATAGAGATAGTTTCAAGTGTGCTCGAATCAGAAATGTAAGGATATTATATCTGTCGGTAAATTTGATGTGTTTGAACGTGTTGGAATATGATTGACTAAAAATCGGCATGAACTTTTGAGACAACGCAATACATTGATTACCATCTATAAATTGTTTAATTACTTTACAATTTGCTATCAGAGCAAGAGATCTTAAAACAAAGAAATTTCATGTTATATATCTCGTCATAGCATTATCTATAAATTGTCTTTAATTACATTACGATTTACTAACAGAGCAAGCAATCATAAAACAAAGAAATTTCTTGTGATATATCTCGTTAGCTGCTACGGGACAATCATTATTTCACTGTCTTTATCACTGAAGAAATTCTACTTGAAACTCAACAAGAGCAAAGAAACTTGCTTGAGCTGACAAACAGGGGGCAAATTAGCGAAAACGATAATGCGTTGTCACAAAACACGATCTGGGGCGCAATAGACAATTTTGCATATTCTCCCGATGAGGATATAACTTTACCCTTCTATTTTAGAGGGTACGGGGATTTATACGCCACAGATTGCGCGAATTGGGCGTAATCTAAGAAGGTTCGCCTACTATTTCGAAAACTAGGGATCATGGAACACTACCAACCTGGATAGAAAGGGTTTTTTCCGGATGTTTCGAGATAATAAATCTTTCTGGGAAATGGGTTCAATTGAGAAAAAAGTAGGAAATATAATCTACATAATTTAAGGTCCCCAGTTTACTCACAAGAGATATTTGAGCCAAATCAGGAAATGCTTATCGGACGATGGTGACAGCAGTCCTCCTGAAGAAAAGAAGTCATGTATATTATTTACGATACTTTCGACATGCCAATACCTCAAGAGGCCCCGGAGCAATGCCATTTAAAGAGAAAAAGGAAAATGACGGACTTAATCGTCGTTAACCCAAAGAAGAAAAGGTATTCAAACTTCTGCGGAGTTAATTCTTAGGAGTGTTATGATAATTTACCCACGCACGCATGGACTCTCCCAGCTATAAATAGGAGCAGGTACTGCCTTTTGGAGAGAAGGAAGTTTCCAGCAGTCAGCTCTGACAGTCGGACCGAACATTCTTGCTGTAACACTCTCGTTCGTATATGTTTGTATTACTGTTTCTGTTAATATATTTGTTTAATTCAATTCTTCTATTGTGTCTTTATTTCTGGCCCTAACATGGTCACAAAAATCACTATCTACGAACTGTTTTTAATCACTTTATTATTTACTGAAATCTTAGAACAAAGAAATGTCTTCAGGACAATCATTGATATTATTGTCCGTATCACTATCTAAAAATTGTCTTTACTTGCACCACGATCTACGAACAGAGCAAAAAATGTTAGAACAAAGAAAGTTCTTGTAATATATCTCGTCAGCTGTTCCAGGACATTCATTGCGCTTACTGTCTCCATCATTATCTACGAACTCTCTTTAATCAATTTAGTCGCAAAAAATCTCGTCAGATATTCGAAGACGTTGCTTTCACTACGTTTCATACCATCAACGAAATGTCCTGAAACTCTAGACGATTCCCTGACAGAGCAAAAAACTTTATTTTGTCCGCGTCAACTGGACATTTAGTGTTTGTATTGTCTTTCACGACGTTTCTGCATTGTCTTGAACTGTTAAACGATTTATGTGCAAGCGTATGAAGATCCAGATCAAAGTAATTATTTTCGAAATATCTCGTCAGCATCTCCAGGATAATCAATATTTACATTGTCTTCATCAATAGCTACGAGTTGTGTTATGTCATATCCAGTGACTGAATAAAAAAAAGAGAGAAATTGTTGCAGTTTTTTGTGTATATGTATGTACTAGTGAGTTAGCCCAAATGACTTGACTCACTTTATAGTCCACCAATAGTAGGTTAACCAATCAGAAGACGTAGAATATTCAATCCGTCGTGTATAAAGGCGGCCATTTTGTTTACTCTACCAGAATGTCCAGTCAGGCTTGTCAGGCGAAGAGAAACAGAAGGACGAACTACGCTCTGCTACTTTTTACCAAAATATCCACTGCTAACCTGAAATATGCTTCCCTACTGTCTTCGAAATATTCACTGCTAACCTATGAGTAGAGGCTTGCGCCTTGTTTCTTGTTTAGGAAGGAGTTTCCGGTACTCTCTCTCTCTCTCTCTCTCTCTCTCTCACTGCCTATGTATCTCCAGTTGCGTTGATCTATCCACTACTCTTCTCCTCATCCTTTCTTCTATCACTCCTATCTGACCTTGCTCCAAATTTTCTGTAACCCCTTGCGTCCTAGTGGCTTTCCGCCTTGCTTGGGGTGAAACGCTTAAAAAAAAAAAAAAAGCAAAAAAAACCCCTCTGGATTCTATACTCAAAGACGACCGTCATCATGAACAACAGAAATTTCTTGTTAAATATTTTGAAAGTCGCTCTAGGTCATTTATATGTTTTCATTGCTTTCTCCTGACATAAATTGTCTTGAATAGCTGTCAAATCCCCTTGTTATACCTATTTAAGAAGTGTATTGATGTACTAGCAAGCCACCTGTATACGGATAGAAAATAAATGTAAATAATACAATAATAAAAATCGGTGTAAGACAAGGATGTATCTTCTCGCGAGATTTATTCAACTTTTACAATGAGAGAATGAGAGTTTCTCCCAGGATTCATTATTGGCGGCCATAATTTTAACAACATTAGTTATGCAAATTACACAGTTTTGTTAGCAGACACAAAAAGCAAAATACAAAAAAACTCCTACAGAAGTTAGTAAAAGAAAGAGAGAAAAAAAGGACAAAACAGTAATTGTAAGAAGACAAAATTTATAGTTGTCAGCAAAAGGGACAACCCAACATGCGAATTACAAATTGGAAATGCCGAAATCAAGCAAGTACAAAAATGTAAATATCTAGGAAATGTTTCAACGGAGGATGGAGAATGGAACACCGAAATCCGAACAATCTCAGAGATGAAAATACCTGGCACAACAGAGACGCGGTTCTATAGAAGGATGCTGAAAAAATACTATAGACTGAACGTGTGATTAACGAGGAAGTTTTAATGATAATAGAAACAGAAAGGAAATTTATACTTAGAATAAAAAAAAAACAGTAGAAATTTCTTGCATAGATAATGGGGAAAGACGGCTTGGTGAATCTTGCACTCACTGGACATAATGAAGGCAAGAGGGACAGAAGTAATTAACGAGTGATCTACTCAACGAACCGGTGTAAATGGATGGCCGAACATGTATTAGAAGGGATAGCGAAAAGACACAACTTACTAAGGGATATAATGAGGAAAGAAGGCTTGGAGAATGTGATACTCAAAGTATATATAAGGCAAGATAGGCAGAGATAAACGGCCTCTATTGAGCTTGTTCAAATGGAAAGCTTCAAAAGTATCGACATTATATCATTAATTGTTATCTCTTACTTAGAGCTACAAAGGCTAGAAAGTCATGAGAGAGTTCTTATCTACTACGCCTTGAAGCGACCCGGCATATAAAAGAAGAAGATCAAATAGAATTATTCTGTGGGTATCATGCTGCATAATTTAAAACAATGGGAAAGGCGAAGTGTCTGTAACCAGTCGTTATGACTGTATTACGTATCCAAGATTCTTATCTAAGATCTAATTTATTCTTTCCTGATCGCTTCATCTACGATAATGGTATCGGTGACTATATTAACCGCCAGCGTGCCATTTCAAGACTAGGATCTTCCAGTTTCACCCAAACCTGCTCCCGTCATCCATTCCCTATAGCCGTTTCGCTTTGCAAGAGTTGGTTGTAGGTGAAAGAAAATTAGAGTAGAAGAAAGTGACGATGCCGTGAATTTGTTTAAGCTGGACCTCAAACTTCCAGGAAGTGACCAACACACTTGATTTCATGAACTTCCTCTATGGCACATGTGGAATAAGACATGCAAAATCCAGTTATGATATCGAAGGACGCCTTCTGTAGCATGTCCATCATGCGTAGCCCTCTTCATCCGCTAGTTCAACCGTTGAAATCTGTTGTAATCGTCATCCGCTTGTTTCACTGTTGAGGACTTTGGAGTTGGTTGCCTGGGTCCTCGTCTTCGACCTTTCCACTATTGTTGGGCCTAAAAGAAGTTTAGAATACCTGACGGCATAGCTCTCAGAGTTACTGGACCACGCAAGACACTCTACCACGACAAGAAGCGACAATCAGATTTTGTTTTTTGATTTCGGTTGTTTAACAGCATATCAACTTCTCATGGGTCATTTGATGCCAAAATTTAATTTACCTGGGAGCTTTGGTAATTTTTAAAAAAAAATGGATTGCTAGTAATTTATCTCTTCCTTTTCCAACAATGTATTGATGGTAATATTTTTTTACTATGAAAATGTGTTGTGGATTCCGATGATGAAATTCGGTCTCCAATGAAGGACAAACGCAATAATTAAATATAAGAAATAAAATGTATTTACACAATAATACAAAGGGTAATACTGTTAGTAACTCCAGGAACGCGGTTAGTAGCAAATACAGATAGATATATACAGTCTCGAAGTAGAACTTCCTTAGAGTCTACGTGCTTGTAACTGACTTCTACAAGAGGTTACCTCACACTATTACTCTACCTCCAACTCAATCACTATCTCTATCTCCGTTCGTATATTCTGACTGCCTCTGGGTATTTAACGGCAGCAGTCCAAGTAACACTGGTCGAGTCCACTTATATGAAAAAGGGGAGGACCCCATAACAAAATGTATTACTGGTATTCTTATATCAAAAATGTATTTTTATCATTGTTTTGACCCCAGTTTGGGGGGTTCACTATTTGCTCATAGCTAGGCGTCTAACAGTTGCTACCACCCCGGGTCAGGGTGGACCTGGGAACAACAGAAACTGTTAGTATAGAACTTACGGCTACACCTAGCTAGCTCGACTGTAAATTGATGAAATCTCGACGCCAGTCTAGTACTGCGCTTAAATTCAAAAAGTCTAGGTACCATATTGAAGAGATCATCCGAACAATTACCATGAAGTATTTCTAGAAAAGAAACAGAGAGGAAACCTTACGGCAACAGGAAAGTGATGTAATGGAATAACCTGTAACCACCATGAGTGACTACACTATAAGTAGTAATTAAATATAAGTATCTGTAAGTCAACGGAGTACAGAGCCTACTCGAAATCTTTTCGGGTAGACGGTTGAACTCTCTGCCTCTGAGCAGAGAGGAAGCCGGACGAGGCTCAGCCGATGGGCAGAGTCTCGTTCGGGGAGGTTGACCAACCCGATCCCGTTTATACGGGTTCTACGGGCATTTTTTGGTCGAGCTTACGGGATCTGAAAATCTACGTTAAACTCGGCCTTGTGCCACATGCAACCCTCGGGGTGGGGGGCTAAATATTCTAGCCGACATCTTTTCCGCTAAACAGTCGAACTCTCTGCCTTCGGGCAGAGAGAAACTCGGACGCGGCTCCGCGGACTGGCAGAGTCTCGTTCGGGGAGGTTGACTGACCCTGAAACCGTTTATACGGGTTCGTAAGGGAATATTTTTGCCCGAGCCAACGGGCTCGGAGAACCCACGTTAAACCCGGCCTTGTGCCACATGCAAACCTCAGGGTGGGGGTGCTAAATATACTAGCTGAAATCCTTTCAGCTGGCTGGTCGAACACTCTGCCTCTGAGCAGAGAGGAACCCAGACGAGGCTATGCCGAAGAGCAGAGTCTCGTCTGGAGTCGTAGACAGCTACCCGACCCCGTTTTTTACGGTGTCTACGGGGAATTTTTGGCTCGGATACCCCACGTTAAATTCTGCCTTGTGCCACATCTGACCGCGTCGGGCGGTTGGCACATCTTAGCTGAAATCATTTCAGCTATACGGTTGAACTCTCTGACTTCTGACAGAGACGAACCCGAACGAGGCTGAAGGGCAGAGTCTCGTTTGGGGATGTAGGCAGACCCGATCCCGTTTATGTGAGGTCTACGAGGATTTTTGGCCGACCCTACGGGCTCTGGAATGCCACATATTACAGCGTGGGTCAGTTGCTAGATACTCTAGCTGAAATATTATTTCAGATGTAGTGTTGAACTCTCTCCCGCCGAGCAGAGAGGAACCCGGACGAGGCTATGCCGAAGGGCAGAGTTTCGTTCGAGGAGTTAGACCGACCCGATCCTGTTTATGCGGAGTCTACAGGGATTTTTTTGGCCGAGCCTACGGACTCGGGAACCCCACATTAAATTCGGCCTTGTTACTGCGTGGGACATTTGCTAGATACACTAGCTGAAATCTTTTTCATCTGTTTGTGGAAATCTCTGCCTCCAAGCAGAGAGAATCCCCAGACACTGTCTATGCCGAAGGACAGTGTCTCGTCTCGGGAAACAG
>CAHIKZ030000835.1:1805000-1877500 GCA_903632075.3 Acanthosepion pharaonis | reverse complement strand
TCTTTTGGCTTTGATTCGAAGAACTCACAAATATCAGTTTTAACCTCTTCCTGTGTTACAAAAGCTGTTTCTTCCAAATGATTCTGTAAGCTACGAAACAAATTGTAGTCTGAAGGAGCAAGATCGAGAGAATATGGTGGATGAGGAATTTTCTCCCAACCAAGTTCTTCGATCTTTTGTGACGTGATTCTTGCTGCGTGGGGTCGCGCATTGTCCTGATGAAACATCACCTCTTTTCGATTCACTAGTGTAGGTCTTTTTTTTCCTCAAAGCTTTGTTCAAACGCTCTAATTGCTGACAGTATATTTGAGCATTAATTGTTGCATTAGGTGTTAAGAATTTAAAGTGGATTATTTCTTGGCGATCCCACCAGATTGAAAGAAGAACATTTGCCCATGAAGTTCCCTTCTCGGCTGTGGCTGGGGTCCTTCTCCTTTACCAAGCCACATTTTACGACGCTTTACATTTCGATAAAAGATCCATTTTTCGTCGCCAGTCACAAGTCTATCCAAAAAAGGTGAAACAAGTTGGCGAGAATGGAGAGAAGAGCAGATGTCACCTCGGGATTTGAGGTTGTTTTCAGACAATTCATGAGGCACCCATTTTCCAAATTTAGGAACTTTTCCAAGTTGTTGAAGATGACGATGAACAGTTGTATGGTTTGAACTGAGAACCACTGCCAATTCCTCAACTGATAAAGCAGAGGTTTCTTCAAGGGCTGCTTCAAGAAGCTTTTCATCAAACGCAACTGGACGTCCGGTTCGATCTTCATCTTCAAGGGTGAAATCTCCACCTCTGAATTTTGCAAACCATCTTCTGCAAGTTCTTTCATTCACACATTCCTCTCCATAAACTGAGTGAATGTTTCTAGCCGCTTCGGCTGCTGAGTTTCCTTTCTTGAACTCATAAAGCATTATGTGCCTCAAATGATTCTTGGGTGTTAGCAGGGTTTTAATCAAACAAAATTTAATTTTATTGTTCTCTGAAATAAAATTTGATCAGTTTAAATGCATCTAAACATAAAAATAATGTTCAGCTCCATTAGACATTATAAAATACTCTTTAAATTTTGTTCATTTTAACAAAAAGTTAAAATTCGGACAGAACTTATGGGATGACCTGATATGTACTTATATTTTCTAAGAGATACAAGCTCCCAAATGACATTTAAACCGATATACAATGTTGTCTTTCCCAAACACACTCGTTGACAGAGAAGAGTTAATGTGTATGATTAAGTTGGTTTTGTTAAATTTAGTATAATTAATTTTTTTTATAATTTTTACAGATTTTATTTTAATGGGATTATTGGGTAATATTAGTACTTATGAGATATTTAGAACTTGTTCATATATATATATATATATATATATATATATATATATATATATATATATATAATCCACAGAGAGACTGTTTCGCTGTATCACAGCTCATCAGTGAAGCATCCGTTTGCTTTAAACCGAGATCGAAACCCGACCGATTTGGCATCAGTCAGAGACACTTAATCCGAGGCTATCGGCGCACGGCTGAGAAAGGGGATATTTAACGCATTATATACGGTGTATATAAACGCCATACGGCTGACATAGGGCTCAAGTCTAATGAAGTGCGATGCATTTAAAGTAGCTGCAGCCGTTAAAAATTCTTTTTTCCCATAGTGCTCAATCGGCGAACTAGAACATTTGTGTTTGTGATGAAAATGTATCGGGACTGGTTCTATAAAAAGAAAGCTGCAATATATATAAATTTGTCATTTCATCTCGTTCGAAGCAGTCCCCTTCTGAATCTACACATTTTATCGAGAGTCGTTTCCATTTGTGAATCATTCCTGGAATTCCATTTTGTTTTACATAGCGAGCAGCTGCTCCGTCACGTTCTCTTGGATTTCAACGCCGTCTTTAAATCTTGTTCCTTTCAAGTGGGATTTGATTTTGGAAGAGGAAAAATTCGCAAGGGAATATAGTGGTTGGGGTATGGTGAGACCTAATTTGGTGAGACGACCACACTCTACACATTTTCCTTCCAAGCACTGCTCTAAACAAAGGAACAAAGGAAGTAAGCGAGACTTGACTTTCGAATCGTAGCTTCAAAAGCCGTAAGTATGGGGCACCCATTGAGGATTGACTGTCCCTAAATGAATGCACAACAGAGATCAATGTCAATGTGTGTCAAGCGGCTTTACTCTGCATACCTTACCTCCGTTACTATAGCAACTGTCTCCCAATACTTTTTGATCAGACCTCGTGTATATATATATATATATATATATATATATATATATATATATAGCAGGGTAATCATCGACATTATTGTTGACATTAATCTTAATAAGGAATAAGTAAAAGTCTCGATACTTTTTTGATCAGACTCGCATCTCTCTCTCTCTCTCTCTCTCTCTATATATATATATATATATATATATATATATATATACAGGTAAAATAAGAACAAATGGAGTATAATTCCACTGTACGTAACATTTAATTTAAAAGATGGTTTAACATCGCTCGAGGAGGTACATTCATGGTGTTCATACATAATTGCCAATATGCAGCGATTATATATATATATATATATATATATATATATATATATATATATAGTGCCGGGTGACCGTCAACATTATTATTGACGTTAGTATTACCAAGGAATTCGTAAAAGGAAGGTGACGAAGTTCTTTTATTCTGCTTTGGCATTGAGAAGCGGTAGTTCCTCCACTGCTAGCGAAAACACTTTTCGATGTTTTTTGTCAAAGTCAGATCAGTGATCTTACCCACTTATCTCCTGGGTCGCAGTTTCCGGTCGGGAAGAAAATTGGGATGGAATCCCGACGCCATTTTCAGACTGCAAACTACTTAAAATAGCGCTCTTTGTGACTTTGGTCATCGACGGCTATTGAACCGTGAAAGAAACGATGTTTCCTTCTTTCTCTTCACTAAATTAGTTTTTATTTTTTTGTTAGGTTTTACTTTTTGTGCATAGAAATATATTTTCATTCTAGACAAAAGTCATACACCTGTATGGAGGCACGCGCCAGAAACCAATTGATTACCAACGCCTATTCTGTGGTCGTTTACACACGACTTTTCTTATAGTTGGAAAGATATTTCGATGGCAAAGTCGTACTCAATTTTAGGGCATTTATTTCTTGAATAAACCTTATATTTTCTCAGTACAGACTTTGTACACATGCGCACCCATATTTTTTCCCATAAGCCTCGGGGATCGTAAAGCAATAGTAGCAGTGGCGTTTCCTGGGCAAGATAGTTTCTCTCTAGGCTGATTTTGAATTTTGAGATTTTCTTTCAGTCAACCAAAGACCCAGTCGTTCCTGCTGTCTCCCCATAGTTGACGAGAGAAGAGATGTATTCATATCTTTCGTAAGGGTATTAGTGTAAGTGAATGTATATACCTCCCCATCTCCCCATATGTAATTATGTGTGTGCGCGTGCATGTATGTATGTGTTTGTGTTCGTGAAATCGGCATATTTGTATGTAGATTTCATGTTAAGTACTTCGTTTGCACCACTCATATATATATATATATATATATATATATATATATATATAAGAAAACCATTTGGATATTTAAAATTTAATTCTGTTGTCAACATTTCATTCAGAAAACAGAGGAAAAATAGCTATTGAGACAACCTTGCTACTTACAAACGCTGTGGTTAATTCGGAAAATCTTTTGAAAATTCGACAATTAATCAAATTTAAAATAAATATTAGTGAAAAAATCTAATGGGAAATGTTAAAAATGAAATGGGATAAAATATTTATTTGATAAAAAGAATAAATAAATTGTGTATATCTAAAGAAAAACTACACCTTATTCTATTATACTGGTTTACCCAAGGGCTCTATCTTTGGACCTATGTTTTCGTAATTTTCCTCAATGACATTTCTGTCGGCTTCAGTTCTAAACTCGGTATCTCTGCTGATGTCAACTATTTCCTCAAGTCTTGATAGTAAGTCGAATCGATTCGATAAGGTGAATTGGCTACTGATCTAAAAGAATGGCCTACAATCTATTGTTAACTGGTGCAAGGAATGGCTTGTTATTTTGAACGCCTCCAAAACAAAATTGGTTTCTATTAATCACCTGAGAGACGCCTTTCTGCTTTCCATCAGCATCAGTACCATCAGTTCGTAAGTTCTATGTTAACAGTTTCTTCAATTGCATTTAGAACTTGTGGCTCCAAGCTTTCCAGCTAATTTCGATCTTCAAAAATTTTAATGCAATGTCAAACGTTATCTACTGTCGTTTTGATTCCTCTTCTTTTATTGTCTGCGCTCTTTATTTCTTTTTTCGTATTCTTTCACACTCAGTGACTCCTTGTGTCTTAGTGGCTTTGCTACCTTGTTTGGGGTGAAATCATTCGAAATTCTGTTTAAAAATCTTGTTTTTTCTTGCGTCAGCGGGGGCAACGAATATGATAGAAAATTTTAGCGTCTTTTTGCGATGAAAAAACATCGATTTGGAAATTCTTGCAAAAATCAAATAAGTTTAATCAAACTTTCAGGACTTATTAACAAATGAATTAAATTATTTTCGAAATGTTGTTTTTTAGAAAATCAATTTAAAAATATTTTTTACATTAATTCCCACTTATTTAATTTTATGAAATTTCTAGAAATTAAATTATATCCCGTTTAATGCTTATATTAGTTAAAAGTAGAAGTCCTTGGAGAATTTAAATCATCAATTTTTTTTATAAAACAGGACCCCCAGTTACCGAAAATCTGTTTTCAATCGTCAAATGCAATAAAACTAAGATATTATTTAATTAGGAAATCTTTTAATTTTTTATGAATAAATATATAATTGACAATTGTCTTAAGAAAAACATTTTTTGATGAATAATGAATTTTATAAGAATTGTTTTTTTTTTTTTTTTCAATTTTAAATAGAATTGTTCATAAATTTTTGAACCTTTTTAAATTTCTATATTACTTTGTACCAGTTGGGGGATATTGCTATTAAGTAAAAACTGTATTTATTAAACATAAATGAAAAAAGCTTTGTTACCATTTATGGACCACCAATATTTTAAAAATATTTCGAATTTTTTTTGTGTGTGTATATACGTGCCAACTTTTGTAAATACGGACGTCTATACACGACATTATCTGTAAATAAGAGCGATGACTGTAGTAAATTTAAAGCCAATATACCAAAATTTCTATAAAACATTAGATTACGGAGAATATTTTCCTAAATTTTTAGCGAGTATATATATATATATATATATATATATATATAAATATTTTAAATTTATATATATATATATATATATTTTTAAATTTATATATATATATATATTTAAATTTATATATATATATATATATTTAAATTCATATATATATATATTTAAATTTATATATATATATATATTTAAATTTATATATATATATATTTAAATCTATATATAAAATTTAATTTATATATATATATATATATATATATATATATATATATATATTGATGCAGTTTTCATTAAATAATATAGACAATTTTTGTCTATTTATTTTATGTAAATTCTTTTCATATCGTCTGATAAGCTTAATAACATTATCATTAAATGATGAAAGAAAATCACAATATTGATACATATTTTTTAATCCTATCTAAGCTTTTGGCTTACATAAGCCATTGTCAAAGGGAAAATTACATTAAAATATATTAAACAATACACGGACAAAACTATAATAATAGCCTGTTTTTGTTTACGTGGAAGATTTCCAAGCAACGGCAAATTCGTGCATACGAGACACTGTAAGCGAAAATCGCACCGCAGCTCATGACATCACACATGAAAGGCATGAAACTATATTTCCCTGCATTATATATAAACATATATAACTATATTTTCCTGCATTATATATATAGACAGTATGTGTGTATAGAGAGAGAGTACGCGTGTACAGGCGCCTACTGGTATATATATATATATATATATATATATATATATATATATATTGACAAAAACAAAATTGCTCACGGGCATGCACGCAAACCCTACATAACGTAGGAAGTGTGTGTATGTGTTTGTGGGTATGTGTATGCATGTATGTGTATGTGTATACTAATTCTTTATAATAAGTATATATATATATAGAGAGAGAGGGAATATACGTATGCGTACGCATGCTGACAAAAACACAAAATGTCGGAATAGATCTAAGAACACACAGGGGTCATTAAAAGATAAGAATATAGATATCTTCCTCACCCTTTCTCGGACCAGTCTTAATTGTTTTATTACCCTTCACGCAGAATTCTTTCACTGCCAGTCCAAGAAAGACATTTGGGTCTCTAACGCACAAAAAAGAGAATGTCTAATATCGTGAATATCTAACATCGAAAAACATAAGAAAAATTAATTCCTTTTAATAATATCTACTCTTCGCCTGATCAAGGTCGCGAGACCGGAAACCAGTGTAGCAAAATTATGGAAAATAAAACATAATATATTTAAAAAAAAACAAACTACAGTACAACAAAAAACGTTTGCGGTTTCTCTCTTCTTTTTATTATACACACTTTTCTCTCGTTGGAACTACTGTAACCTCTTCCCTTTTTACACACACACACACACACACACACACACAGATATATATATATATATATATATATATATATATATATATATATTGATACACAATAGAATCTAAAATTACCTCATATGAGGAATAAGCTTATTTCGACCGGCGAAAATATTACTCAGTCTTATAACTAATCTACAATTCTAATTTCTGTATTCTCATCTTTATATTAATTTTGTCTTATGAATTGTTCCCTGTTCTAAGAACTTTCTTTACTTTTATCACTTACATCTCTTTATCTAAATATTTTAAGGTTGTTTTTGAATATAACTTTGTATTTTAAAGTATAACTTTTTATTTTATGTATAACTTTGTATTTTTAAATATAACTTGTTTTTAGATATATAACTTTTTATATTTTTTCTTTATATTTTTATTTTTGAATATATATTTTTCTTATATTTTAATTTTTTTTTAATATATGTTTATTTTTAAATTATATTTATTTTTATTAAATATAAATAATGTATTTATAAATATATAAATATATTTATTTAAATTTATATTTATTTAATTAAATATAATTTTTAAATATAACTTTAATTATTTTTTTATACAAATTATTTAAATATAATTTATTTTTGAATATAACTTATTTAATTATATTTTGTTTTTAAATATAACTTATTTTTGGAATAAGATTTTTTTGCTTCTAAGTATAATTTTTTATTTTCAAATTTAAGTTTATCTATATATTTAAAAACATTTTAAACCCCTTTTTATTCTTCTCTTAGTTTTAAATTAACATTTCATTCTCCATATAACACCAGCTTAATGTCATATGATTAATATCCGGGTATAATTTTATAAAACATCTTCCTTTTAAGAGAAATTCCTTTAACCCTCCCCTGACCACTGTCTCGTGCCTTTCGTCTGACTGAAACACTGAAATGGATAAATTCTGTATGAGTTTTTCGTTTTTCGACAGTATTTTTTTTTTCTTAGCTTTCAAAGTTAAATTTCTATTTCCGGCACGAACTGAATCTATACCGGGGTTGAATAAGACAGACAAATATTTTCGTCGATTGAAATAAGCTTATTCCTAATCTGAGGTGATTTTCGATTTTATTGTGTATTAATTATTTGCTCTGTAATAATAAATACATTGAGCTCTTTTTTATGGGTCAGTTTTAATATTTTATATTACTATGATCCAATTAGATTATATACCAACGGATTTATTACCTTTACTATATATATATATACATATATATATATATATATATATATATATATATATATATATATATATATATACAGAGAGAGAGAGGGGGGTATTTTTAGCAGCAACTATTCATCCAAACAATTGAGACTATAAAGAAGCGTCAAGGTCGGTATGTTTAATTTTTTATTATATTTTTACAATTATCGGATAAGATGTTGAGTATTATGTTCGAAGTTTTGGATAAACTGTGCAAGATTAATTTTGTTATTATTGCTCAAGTACTTCTGACTTTCCAGTCATTATCAAGAAATGATGTGGTGTCTGTGTTGCAGTTTTAACACCTATATCTGCATCTTGCTATTCATTCGGACGTTGGACGTTTGAAATGGTCAAATATGACGTCATGTGTAACTTTTATTGGGAACGAGGCCAAACAAAAATGTGGTTTGCTTATTTTGTACAATAATAGCTTCTAGAGTTTTGAGTATTTACTTGCAACGGTTCTATATAGTCAAATTTGTTTGCAATTATACATATACATATATATATATATATATATATATGAAGAAATTTTGAAAAAACAAACAAAATCCTTAAATGTAGTTAAATGAAATAACTGAAATCTGACGTTTCTGTTTATGAATAAACTTGTGTTTTTATGTCCATATTTGTCATATTGAACTGAATTCATTTCATGAATATTGTCTTGAAAAGGTTTAACAAAAAAACGTCAGACGTCTTATTTCTTTCATTTAACTACATTTAAGGATTTTTGTTTGTTTTTTCAAAATTTCTTCATTCTGTTTGGATTTATATCCATTTACACTTGCTTATATATATATATATATATATATATATATATATATATATATATATATATATATATATATATATATATATGTCTGTGTGTATGTGTATGTGCGTGCATACATTTCATTGAAAACGATAGACAAGGTACTTTGATTTAGTTTTGATTTAGTTTTGATTTTGATTAGTTAGCGACTAACATCAATCAAAATTTAAGGTTTCTTTTTTAGAATTGTAGTATAAGACGCCCACCCCCACCAGTTGTTAAGGGAAATTTGAGGGATTTAAAGGTCGTCTGGTAAGCGTATATATATATGTGTGTGTGTGTGTGTATATATATATATATATATATATATATATATATATATATATATATATATATATTAATCCGTTGGTATAATCCAGACAAGTCCTATTAACACAACACATAGAATTTGAAATATGTTAAAACTGACTCACAAAAGGGCACTCAATGTTTATTTTCATTAAATAGAGCAATTTTCCTTACAGTTGGAATGAAGATACCTAAAGTAAAGTATATATATATATATATATATATATATATATATATATATATATATATATAATTAAATCATCGAGTCAGAAGAAATCACAACAGGAAGCACTGGGCGGCTTTTTTCGTCCTATATTTGGGACTCATCAGTAGTGAGCATCCACAACCGAGAATTGAACATTTATATATATATATATATATATATATATATATATATATATATATATATATATCTGTGCGTGTGTGTGAGTGTGAGTGTGTGTGTGTGCGCGCGCACGCGCTTTGTCGTCGACTAAAAATAGCAACAAATATTACATATAACGACGAGCTTTTTGAATTCAGATCCTTGAATGGAAAGCAAGTAAAAAATTTGTCGGTTTTTATTGATTTCAACTGAATAGTTGCTTCAAGGCAGCAAATTTCAGCGTTTAATATCGAACCATTAACTCTCGGAATAATATTTCATTTTAATTAAATCAATTTTCCTTTCGACGACTCGTTTCCCTGTCAGTTTGTGTTCGCGACACTATTCAGTGAAGTGATTCTTTTTCTTTTTCTTTTATATCATTTTCTCTTAAGAAAAAGATTTTTCTTTGCCCGGAATATAAACGGAACGCAACATTAGATTCCCTTAGCTTAAAGCAAGCATTGTGGCTGTCTGGGACGAAATAGAAAAGGTGCTATGATAGCAACAAGGAAATAACAAGAACTAGAAAATTTTAAAATATTTGATTAGGGGTATAAACTGTAATTATTCCAGCAAGAACAGACATATTAAAATCGAACAACAAAAGAAAAGTAACAAGAAATAAAAACTTTTATAGATATTATAAAGAGCTAAATCGAAAAAAAAATAGAGAAAAATGCTTAACCTGGTTTTAGTCCTATCGATGACTGAAAAAATTAGCAAATAAAATATGGAAAAAAGACTATGACAGGATGCTATATGTATTAAATATATAATTAGCAAAAACAGATAACGTTCAGAACTAAAAGCCACTTTTGTTTAGAGAAGGTGGGCTGGAAGGACTTAATATATATGCTTTTTAGAAATCAGAACATGTCTTGGCCATAGCACCGTGGACACTGTTGATTATTTAACAGATATTATCATAACTATAATTACGAACGGGAAACATCTGCAAATATAATAACATAGGGCTAATAATTTGTCATCTTACGAAGAAAGAATACAACAGAATTTTTTTAGAAATTAATCTTGCTAGGGCCTGCTCAAGGCCATACCACTCTTCTTCTGCTGCTGTGAAAAATGACCAATATATATATATATATATATATATATATATATATATATATATATATAACCTAAACATTTATATATATATATATTAACTCCAGGGTGCACTTGTGGAACAACGAAAACTCTGGGACATTTTAAATTTTAATACGGGAAAATTGGTTTTAAAATTTGAAAATGTGAAATCTTCGTTTAGCATCCCCAAAGAAGATTAGTGATACAGTTTTCAGTTAAAGGGATTTATAAATAATCTGCTATTTTTTTAGAGTGGCTGATAATAATTGATTTTTTCTCTTGGGAAAAGCAAAAGGGAAAGGATTATCCACTCCTTCTTAAAGATTAAGGAATTTAGCATTCAGTTTAAAATATAAAATGACAAAGGCTTGATTTAGACATGGAAGTCATGTGCTTTGTGTCTCTAGCTTTTTTAAAATGAAAGATTATTTTAAATATAAAAATAATTAATGAATTAGTCTTCTGTTAATTCGGGGCCTACCTGGATACATTCAGGGCGCATTAGTACGTCCAGACGTATCGGTTGAGAAAAGATACTCCAGAGAATAAATATATTTTTAATTATGGAATTAATTTTTTTTTGCAAAGAAAAAACTCGACTTTTCTCTATTTCTACAGCAGATTCTTACGCGTTTGATCTTCCGTACTGAAAATGGCTGCAGCTCCTTGAATGAAAAATTATCTTGATTTTTTTTAAGTAGCGCGACCTACCTTATGATGAACCATATCTTATGCGGCTCATTATTTGAAAAGGTTGTTCATGTATGGTCTAAGTTGATAGGCCTTATAAATCAGTACAAACTATTTTCCCGAAGAATTGTTTTAATAGAAAGATTTGATAAATTTCAACTGAAAGGGCTATCGGCTTCTTTGTCAGTGATTGGCGAATGTTTCCTTATAGGCTAAAGGTTAATATTACTCTTACCTTGCCAAAAACTTGTTCGCTTTTATCGGGAGCGCCTGCACTTAGGATATGAACATCGCTAAGTTTTACGATTTTCTGCAAGTAATTTTACTTGTGCTTTATTTTAACTTTTATTTTGCGGCTATACTGGTTGTTTGTTTTTTTTCGTTCTTTTTTTTTTTTCTACCTGACATTTTTTTTTTCATACACAATTTCTTTCTTTGAATATATCAATGGTTAACCGTTTAGAGTCGCCCCAATAAAAGCCAAAGGACGTAAAGGAAATTAGTCCCGATTACGCATGCGCACGAAGCAATATTCAGCGCGACAGGACGGAAAGGAAAAATGAAGTGAAATTACAATTCTCATGGCGTTGCCTTGTATTCTTCGCGACATCGGCGACCGGCTTCTCAATGACACAAGTAACAACAGCCAAATTACTCTCTTTTCATTCCTCCTAAATCTTGGCCTTTATTTTCAATTACTGAATGACGTCACCAGCCTTTGCCGAGTCACTACAGTAACGAAGTACTGACTCTGTCCCTGCCATTCTTCTCTCGTTTCCAATAACTTCCCTGTCATGGCCTTGACATCCGCCCTGGCGGCTACTGCTTCATCGCGTCGAATTATGCCCAACGGACGATTTGGGTGTTGCGGCGTTATTTCCAGCTGGCGGTGAGGAGACGTTACGGCGGTTTGGCGGAATAGAAACCATACCGGAACTCATGCTGTGCCGAATGCTGGTCAAGCTTCACGCCGCCGGCCTGCCGGGAAGACAGTCTGCTCTGAAGAGATTCTACCCTTAAATTTAGACTGTAAAAAAAAAGTATATCCACACGCACAAATACACACACACGCACACACATATATGTGTGTGTGTGTATTTATGCGTGTGTATGCGTGTGTAGTGATAATAATTCAAATTACTAACGCATATCAAACTACGTAAAATTACTGGTTATTATGGCCAATATAAATATGATATCTGACAATCATTCAATAAATTCTTTCTGACTTTTTCCCAATGAACGGAAACTTTGAAGTCGGTCTAAAGATAAATTGATTGAACTTTTTTGCAATTTATTGACTATATATATATATATATATATATATATATATATATATATATATATATATATATATATATATATATATATATAATCTGTATATCAGACACCATCAGTCTAATAATGGTTTTATCAGTATAGTTATATATATATATATATATATATATATATATATGTGTGTGTGTGTGTGTGTGTGTGTGTGTGTGTGTGTGTGTGTGTGTGTGTGTGTGTACATAGAAAAATAGGAAAGAACACGTTAGGCAAATAATCCGAAGTTCTTTAGTATTTTTGTTTTTATTTTTAAAAATCAGTTCTCAATACAAAAGGAAAGCCTAAATTATAATTATATATATATATATATATATATATATATATATATATATATATATATATATATATTTCAAGTCTAATCCTGAGTGACTTTATCAAGGTATTTCCCTTGATAATGTGCCTAAGAAGTCGATACGTGTCAGTTAAGATATGTTTTTTTTTGTATTTATTCACACACACACACACACACACACACACACACACACACATATATATATATATATATATATATTTATGAATAAAGGCAAAAATATCCTGACTATATACATATATATATATATATATATATATATATATATATATATATATATATATATATATATATATATATGGTCATCTGTAGACAAACAATTTCGCTGATTCACTGCTCATCAGCGTGGCTAGACCTTCCGATTGCCTCAAGCCGAGATCAGTCGGAGACTCTACCCCTCGGCTATTAGCCCACGGCAGTTGAATTTAGATGTATTTATTGTTAGATAAACACGCCAATATATATACAGGGTGCGATGGGTAAATTTTCGGTATTTTATATTTTTAGTTTCCCGCATTCGCCTTATTTATTTTTGATTTTTTCGACTGAACAGTATAGTAAAATCAGTTGGACACCATCTGTGAGAAAAAGAGCACCATGGCGCAATTTACACCGCCAGAAAGTTTGAAACGGTATGCTGTTCTGCTTGGCATTCGTGCCGGAAGCTCCAATATAAAAATTTCAGAGTGTTTGGGTGGCAATAGGAGGACAATACAGAGTTGGATGAGTCTAATGGTGATTACGAAGGTTTTTGAAGTGATCACTAGAGATGGCGGCGTTGTACCTCCATTCATCTCCCTAAAGTGCCTCAGATTCAACACGGAGGCCTACATCAAATGCCTTGAAGAGGTAGTGCTGCCCTGGGTCAAGAGTGTGGCTGCTGGAAGACGATATGTTTTGCAACAGGACTCTGTACCATGCCACACAAGCAAGAGGCAGATAATATCTGAGGCAACATCACCCCTTACATCTGGCCACTTAACTCCCCAGACTGCAACCTCCTTGATTATTATGTGTGGGGCGCAGTTACGCGAGAAACCAACAAAACTCTATGTAACACAAAAGATGAAATGAACGCAAGTATTATGGCAGCATTCACTAACTTTAACAGGAAAACCACACAGAAAAATTCCAGGAGATTCCAAAGTCGTCTGGAGGCCGTGTTTGAAGCCAATGGCGATTTTATTGAATAAATTTACTCTTTAGTATTTGAAGAATTTCTTGTGCAATTTTAGTAAATATATCTGTTAAAATGAGATATCAGTGTTATTATCATTTATTACATGATTTTGAACGATAATTTATACATCGCACCCTACATATATATATATATATATGTGTGTGTGTGTGTGTGTGTGTGTGTGTGTGTGTAAATAAATAAAAAGAAAAAACAGTAAGATATATAATCCGGTGTTAACAAGATAATTTTAAAAAATCTAGACGACAGGCTTTTAACGGAAGTTAGATTTTATTGAAAAATACATCCCTTCTTACGACCCAAACTTAGCAATAACTGATACATTAAATTATAGACATTTTGAAAACCCAGCCACCCCTGTCTAGAAAAATAGATTTATCTGTAACCTTGAAAACATGAATTTTGTTTTAGCTGTGTCTTTAAAACCCAGTAATTTTAATAAGTTACTCCAAAATTCGCTTGAGGATCAAATGGAACTAATGTCTTTAATTTAATCACAAAATTAAATTCGGGGCTTTTAGCTTCCATTTTTGAAATATGGTTAGAACTGTGTAGCGAAAAAAACATATTTTAAATCAATTAATTTATAATATATATATATATATATATATATATATATATATATATATATATATATATATTGTGTATTTGGCCAGAATTCTGAACACAACGTGTGAAAAACTGTCCAAAAGTTCTGCATCTACGAGTGCTTTCGGCTATTCTTTTAGCAATTATCAAGTATGATTTTTATTCTTTTTACTTGCAACCGAATGTGTTATTTCTATGTGTGTATCTGAAGTTAATTGTTTATTTGCCAAACATGGTCATCACATTGTGGCCGTGTTCATAGTTACTCTTACTGAATGTTGGCGTTTTTTTTTATTATTAGGGCTTCCATTATTTTAACAATTTTTACACACTTTGTCTTTAGAAAAGAAAGTGTAGTTCGTCTGAGCATTTTCCATGGAAATAGCGATAGAACAGCATGAGGATTTTAATGTCTCGTCTGTAGGATAGGAAATAATTCGTCCCCCACAATGACGCGGAGACGATTTTGGAATCTATCCAGAGTGAAAAATGGAGACTGAGCAGCTCCTGCACATATATGGCAACATTGTAGCGAACAACTCTAGTTCCTTTCGTAATACTTTAGCGAGGTGTAAGTTCCACTCGAACCGCTTCATCCCACGAATCAATCCCTTGTGGAAGCGACTACCTAGGGGATTCTTCCCTGATAACTACAATCTTAACCTGTTCAAGTCTAGGGTTAATCCTGACTGCCGAAAAGAAGAGACTGTTCAACACATTCCCTACCTGCTGTGACAAATAATATTTTCATATGTTCAGGCAAAATATATATATATATATATATATATATATATATATATATATATCAACTGGTACATTGAAACTGTTAGCCGGCTGACAAGGCGGTTTTCGACATCGAAACGAATATGAATTTTTGTCGTGGTAACTTGCATCTTCCAGTGTAACAATTTATAATAAATATCAGGTCATCCCATAAGTTCTGTCCGAATTTGAACTTTTTGTCAAAATGAATGAAATTTAAAGAGTATTTTATAATGTCTAATGAAGCTGAACATTATTTTTTATATTTAAACTGATCAAATTTTATTTCAGAGAACAATAAAATTAAATAAAAATGGATCTTTTATCGAAATGTTAAGCATCGTAGACAGTGGTTTGGTAAAGGGGAAGGACCCCAGCCACAGCCGAAAAGGGAACTTCATGGGCAAAAGGTTCTTCTTTCAATCTGGTGGGATCGCCAAGGAATAATCCACTTTGAATTCTTACCACTTAATGCAACGATTAATGCTCAAATATACTGTCAGCAATTAGAACGTTTGAACAAAGCTTTGAGGAAAAAAAGACCTGCTCTAGTGAATCGAAAAAGAGGTGATATTTCATCAGGAAATTGTAATTAAATGTAACATTTGGTCACTTGTTTTCTTTATTCAAAATTCGGACAGAACTTATGGGATGACCTAATATTTATTGCTCTGCTCTTGTATTGAGCCCTTTTTAAACTAATGTTCTGAATTTTTGAATCTATATTCTTTTCGTTCTTTTTACATTTGGATATATATATATATATATATATATATATATATATATATATATATATATATATATATATATATATAAAAAAAAGAGAGAGAGAGAGACGGCTTTATTTTGAATAAAGCTCTTTGAATATAGATGTTGGATATGTATTCTAATGAACTTAGTTAAAACTAAACGCTAAATGCATACAATGAAAGTTCCGCCATCTCAGGTAGATCAGCTAGTCAACAATATTTATCGAACTCGACTTTCCTCGGGTTTTTTTTTAATCCTTTTTATATTTTTTTAGATGATTCACTTGTTTACTTTAAAAAAAAAAACATATGATATTTTTTCTGATCTTCCTGCCGATGGCTGGTCAGCTAAAAAAAGAATAGAAATCAAGAAGCATTATAATGACAAGTTGTTGTTTTGCTAACGGTCGATAATGTCAAAACGCGGGAAAAAAAATCGAAAATAAGGTGTTGGTCAGTGTCATTAACTGGACACTGACATTCTCCTGTGATCAACCTTCGCCAGGTGGACACTCTTTAGAATTAAAAAAAAGAAGAGACTAATCAAGTGTTGACCTAAACACAAAAGATGATGAAGCAGCAGAGCACAATGGTGTAAGAAAAGGAATCAATCAAAGAGACTTGATATAGGAAGAGGAAAAATAGGAATTCATATATATATATATATATATATATATAGGTAGCTATACTCGTTTCGAAAAACCTTTGAATTTTTGATTTGCTAATAATCAAATCAATCACGAAGGAAAAAAAGGTTTTAAAAAAAGAAAGAGCTAGAAACATGAAAGTCTGTCGAAAAAAAAATCGCACAGATACAGGTTCAAAACCCAAAGAAAAAAACCCGACACGAGTAAACAACTAACTAAAAAGAGCTCAATACAACCGTAGACCAGACCTAGATAAACCTGGGTAGGTTTGTTTGGCTCACTAGGTTTATATATATATATATATATATATATATATATATATATATATATATATATATATATATATATATATATATATATTTATATATATATAAGATAGACCTAACTAGGTTTCAACTGAACGGATCTTTACCCTGAAGATCAGTAGTTTAGGTGAAATCTAAATAGGTTTACCTGGCTCCTTAGGATTATCTTATGTTTTGCTCTACTTAGTGTATTGAGCACTTTACGTAGTTGTGTTTTTCCTAGTTTTGTATTTTTTTTTTATTCCTTTGCATTTTGGGGCTTAAACACTAGACGATTATTTTCGCCTTGGTTTAATGTTCCCGGTTCTTTCTTTTTTTTGATTCCACATTTTTCCTCGGGTACCGATTTGGTCTACTGCAAGTCGAACTATCCAAGGTTTTTCTAAACGAGTACCACCATATATATATATATATATATATATATATATATATATATATATATATATATATATATATATAATCTTATAAATATAAGTAATGATATTCGTCCGGAAAACCTTAGGTGTTTTTGCTTGTAAATGAACAAACCTATACCCTAGGTATGTTCGCCTGGCTCTTTTTAGGTACATAGTTATATATATATATATATATATATATATATATATATATATATATATATATCAGGCACTATCTCTTTCTCTATATCTTTTTTTTACTCTTTCTATATCTTTCATATAATATATATATATATATATATATATATATATATATATATAGAGAGAGAGAGAGAGAGAAATAATGATGATGATGAAAAGAAAATATAATGAGAGATAACTTACAGAAGTGCACAGGAAATGTTATAAAAGCGAGTCGCTCCGAAAGAATAGACAGGGACTTGAGAGATCCCATATCCCCAACTCACACAAAATGGAATTCAGAAAAATATGAATGAATTTCTGGCTGAGTTTCCGGTATGAGAAGTTATCATTAATTACACTACAGTGTAACCCGGATATAAGAGAGTTGTCGGGTCCGGAGAAGAAGTCTCTTATATCCGGGTTTCTCTTATATCCGGGTTTGGTCTATATGTATACATTAACACAGGCTCTAATTTGGGACCAGCGAAAATATCTCTTATATCCGGGTTTCTCTTATATCCAGGTCTCTTATATCCGGGTTACACTGTATTTATATTCGGACACTTCACATCTTTCTGGCTGTTACCACAACGTTTTTGGTCGCTGTGTCCTCCGGCCTTCCTCCGGTGTATATAAATCTGGGTAACCTACAGTGAATTCCTTAGCAATGTCTGTGTTGTATTACTAATAATAACTCGAAGAGGTATCTCTAGACATGAGCAGTAGAACGAGAACAGTCTAACACCATAGATTTAATAAAGTGTTCATCTTAAAATTCCCAGGCCTTCTTTCCTCATTATATTCCTCAGAAATTCCAACTGTCGTTTCCTGATGTTAAAGATAAATGTCTTTTGTTTCAATTTCGTCTAAAGGTTCTTCGTTGCTCACATGTCTCGTTCACGGTATAATGTTTTAATGTACCCTATATAAAGTGGGCGATCATCACTCCTCCACTTCATATTCTATGTTATACCGTCTTACGGTTGTATTGTCCTACCATCCGTAAATATAGGCTTCCTATGTAGAATACTCGAGGACGCCCCCTGATCTGCTTGCCTTCAATATAGCTTGTGAGGATCAAATTCTCCAAGCCCGCTTTCTTCATTATGTATCCCAGAAATGTCTTGACCCTTTCTGTTTTCAATTTTCTTTAAAACGTCATCGTTGCTCATGTGTTAAGTCCATTGTATTCTCAGCATCCCTCTGTAGAACCACATTTCTATTAGCTCATGCCTTTCCTTCATCTGTGATGTGATTGTTCAACATTCACTGCCATATAGGGATAATTTGTAATAACTGATATTACAAAGAATTTCAGTACTTTGTCTATATTTCTGAGATGAGGTATTCTAAACATTTTACACTGTTTACATTGTTCGGACTGGTGGCCTCATCTTCGTTGCCATATTCACGACGTTTCGACCTTGTACGCTCCAATCGTCTTCAGGACCTGTCTATATTTCTGAGATGAGGTATTGTAATTATTTACACTATTTACATTGTTTGGACTAGTGGCCTTATCTTTGTTGCCATATTCCCGACGTTTCGACCGTTGTACGCTCCGATCTTCTTCAGAACCTGTCTACATTTCTGAGATGAGGTATTGTAATTATTTACACTATTTACATTGTTCGGACTGGTAGCCTCATCTTCGTTGCCATATTCGCAACGTTTCGGCCGTTGTACGCTCCGGCCTTCAACCAAAGACACACGACCCAGTGGATAAAAGCATTGTTTGAATCCAGTGACTTAACCAAAAGAGTTCTGAGTTCATTACCTGGCTACAGCACAGGTGAGCAAAAACTTGGAGAGTTGAGTTAAAGGTAGATAACTGATACTGAGACACCCGGAAGAGGCATGGCACGTAGAACTAGAACAATCTACCGCGGTGGACGAAATAAAGCGTTCAGTTCGAAATTCCAATCACCTGAAAAAATCCGGAGTGTACAGCGGCCAAAACGTCGTGAATATGGCAACAAAGATAAGGCCACCAGTCCAAACAATGTAAATAGTGTAAATAATTACAATACTTCATCTCAGAAATATAGACAGGTCCTGAAGAAGATCGGAACGTACAACCGTCGAAACATCGGGATTATAACAACGGAGATGAAGACAACGGTCCGAACAATGTGAATAAGGTAAATAGTTTAGTATTTTTTTCTTTATTACTATCAACATTTTCCTGTTTCTTAATACATTGCTGAGATTTGGAAAGCATCTTACGGTATCCGAATGCGCGTGTGGATTTTTGTGTCGCATTTTTCGTCCTCTTTTAAAACACATCCTAGATATTTAAATATTTTTGTACTTGCTGGATTTTGGTATCTCTAGTTTATAATTTGCATGTTGGAATGTTTCCCTTGTTGACAATCATATATTCTGTCTTCTTACAACTGATGATTAGTCCTTTCTTCTTGCTTTTCTTTTGTTTCTTTCTGTAGGAGTTCCTGTAGTTTATTTTCTGTATCTACTATCAACATTGTGTCATCTACATATCTAATATTGTTAAGATTAGTGCTCGCCAATAATAAATCCTGGTAGGACTTGTAATTCTCACAATGACTGACCACAAGTAAAAGTTTATTTTCATTTTCTTCGATGTACATTTATAGCACATTGCTTTGAACAGTCAGATTTCAGCTTACCTGGAAATAACCATTGTCATTATTAATAGGAAGAGCTGAAATTAATGCATACAAGATATTGCAGCTGTAGTATCAATCATTCTTAATCAGCCTATGAACTTTTCACCCCACCCTCGGACCTGGAAACAAAGCCGTTATTAATCTGAAGAGTTGGAATTAATGCAAGGAAGATGTTACAGCTGTAGCAACTCTCCTTCATAGTCAGCCTATGAACTTTTCAGCCCACCCTCGTACATGGAAACAAACGATGCCATTATTAATAAGAGTTGAAATTAATGTAAGAAAGATTTTACGGCTGTAGCATCATTCATTCATAGTCAGCCTAACAACTTTTCAGCCCACCCTGGTAAACAATTTATATACTAATTGCCGGTAATATGACGACATTTATACGTTACAGGTCCGGTACATAATGTACTGGACCGATAAAATGTTAGGCTTTGGCTAACGACATCTACAATGATGACAACATTTAATCCAGGATAATGACCGAAATGATCGGGGGGGGACTCAAGAAAAGACAAGACAACTACATCGACTTTAGACAGTTGATATGATACTGATGATACATATATATATTTAAATTTGAACTCTAACAATACCCGAAATATCAGGAAATGGCCTCTACGACACTGACAGTATTTAGTTTTTCATAATGATCAAGATGCTCGAAAACATTGAAAGAAAGGCAGAACGTATATATATATATATATATATATATATATATATTTTTAAAAATTATAACATAAATATGTTATAAAATCACTACAAAAATAGCCATATATATATATATCCAGTCGAATTCATTATATTCACTTAGGTGCTAATACCCTTGGGGAAGGTATGAATCCTCCTCTATTCCTTCCAGCTATGGCTACATAGCAGTACAGACTGGATTCTAGAGCCTTGGATGGCAACTGGTCTAGGAGAAGGACAACTCTGAATTCAAAACAAGGGATTCGTTTGTGGATGTTGTGGCACGTAGTTCGCTAGGTCTCTGTATTTGGCCCTTAAAAAACTGGGGTTGGTTCTGCACAAAACCTTCACCACTATAATCAAATCATATAGGCTGTCGGTTCCTAGGAACTGACTTGCTTGACCCTCATACGTCGAATACGACAAAAGAGTGCCACACACACACACACACACACACGCACACACACACACACACATATATATATATATATATATATATATATATATATATATATATATATGATTGGTGTATACGGAATAAATTCCAATAAGCAACAATTACTATTCTTAAAAGAGTGCTCAATACAGAGTAGAGCGACTATAATTATTTATTTGAAAATTATAACATAAATATGTTATAAAATCACTACAAAAATAGCCATTTTGTTTCAACACCTCTGATGTCTTATCAAGTGATGATGTTTAATGTAGATTGTAGAATAAAGGTTTTAAAAGGTTCAAATTAATTAACCACCCCTCGTAAGGAGAAACGCTGTCACATGAGCTGAAATGACCAATCAAAATACAAGTATAGGAGAATTCAAAAATCTTGACAACGATGTAAGGTTATAATAACTATTAAATGTTTTTTAAAGTTGGGCTTATACTAAAATAGAATTTATTCTAACTAATAAGTATTAAATTGTACGATAAAATTTGAAATTAAAATTAAAAACTACCCATTTCAAAAATGTAACTTTAATCTATATTAAGTTTAAAATTTTTAAATTATTGAGGAAAAAAGAAAAAATGCATATGTTATTCTATTCATTTTGTTTATATTGAAATTACGTTGGAATAAACGTTAAGATCGACTGCCCTTAACTTAATGACAACATGGATACAAGTGTAGACATGGGAGTATGACATCTTGCGAAAGACAATAACAACATAATCAGATTATAATACATTAGCATGCAGACATATTTAGATATATACACACACAAAAAGTGAAGAGACGGGAAATATTTGCACGACCATTTACAAAAAAAAAAAAAAAAAAAAAAATTAAACCACATACATACACAATGAAATGTGCATGCAAGTTACCATACACAGACACCGAAAAAGACACGTACATATACCCGCATACATTGACATAGACACTCTGGTATAACACTCAAGAAATATTCACGATTGAAGGTGTTATTAAACGAATTTTAACCACATATTAAAATATAACTTATACGGGCAAATATACATAGATAAAAATGGTCTAATAGAACATAGCAAGAAACAATAGGTAAAGAAAGGACATTAAAATAAATATATATGTATAAAAAAACACCATCTAATATATAAAAAACGAAAATTCCAAACACACATATACGCCTAATTGTACATTAGGTGAAAGAAAATAAGAACTAACTACAAATGTGTGTACAGTGTACACACATTCATCACTACAGACAGAAGTACAGAAAAGCCAACCTATAGACATACATATACACACATATATACATATACACGCATACACACATGCACATATATATCTACACATATACACACATACACATATGCATATGCATATATACACATACAGAAGGAAGCATAAATATACCAACCTACACAGCAAATATATATACATACATACACATACATACATACATACGTATGTGTGTATATGTATGTATGTGTGTATGTATGTCTATACATATATATATATATGTATATACATACAAAAATATGTATGTATATATATATATATATTATCTTAAACATACAAATATATACAAACACATATATAAATACACGCATATATATATATATATATATATATATTAAAAAAAAACGGAGACTTAAACATACACACACATATATATATATATATATATATATACACACATACACACATACATATCCATATATATATATAAATATGGATATATATATATATATATATATATATATATATATATAAAATACACACGCATAAATAGGTATATCTGCACATATTCTAACAATATTATCCTATTGACCATAAATTACAGTAGAGCCCATAATAATTTTAAAATGTAACAAGACACAATTGTTGATTAATTATATAAGCAATTAACAAAGCCTTATCAAACAAAAGTAAATTTTATTTAGTATAGATGATACATTCACAGACACTAAGATATATATACATATATATATACGAGGAAATATGAACGTACATTCACATATACAAATATATAATCATACACAAATACCCATATCAACACATCTATATATACACAGATATAAGCACACATCCAAGCATATATATATATATATATATATATATATATACACACACACACACATATACATATATACATATACACACACATACAAATACAACAATATATACCTATACATATATAGACACACACACACACACACACCTGTAGATACAAACCAAAGTTTACATACCTACACCGACACATAAACAAGGTGACATACGATAGGTGTCCACACACACACAAAAACATACACCCACACACACATATATATACATACATATATATATATATATATATATATATATATATATATATATATATATATATATATATACCTATAATTACAAGTATATATATACGCCCATACACATAAACACATACATACTCAACTATATACATACATATACATACATACATATACATACATAAACATATATACACATACATACATACACATATATACATGTATTCCTACATACATACATAAACATATCCATACATACAGAAGTACACGTAAATAGAAATATATACGTAAATAGAAATATATATACACAATACATCTGGACATATATATATATATATATATATATATATATATATATATATATATACTGTCCTCCTCTCCTTTTTTCCTCTTTTTTACCTATTTACTTTTAATATATATATAACAAAACATTACTTACATATATATATATATATATATATATACACATACAGCTGTGCAAAAACACACACATACATACATACACACACATACATACATACACACACATACAGACATGAACAACACAGTATACGTATACCAACACACACCCATATCAACAGGAGGACCATCAGGTAATAAAAAAATAACCTATTAAATTTACAATGATATATCATTATCACTGAAAGTATTACAGCCCCTATAATAATTTAAATTTATAATGGTGTTTACAGTTAACTGATATTTCATATCTTTCATTTAAGAAATGGGTCTTATTTTTAAATCTAATTATTTCAAATTTTTCGTTAATATATAGTTAACATGGGGAATATAGGGAGTTACATGTCCGGGCTTTCCTGAGTAATTTCCATTTAACAGTAGGTGTTTTAATCTTTTCTTTTAGACTCCAGAAATACTTGGATAATGAAGTCATGTACTTATAATTACTGATATTAACAGACTGCATATGCCCCAGCCAATGTTCCTTGAATGGATTCATGGTACTACCAATGTAGAATTTTTTTATATTTGGGTTTTCTAGTGTAGAGATTATATAAAACTACAGAACTAGTCAAACAATTATTTTGTAGTGGACAATTATTTGGATTCCTACAATTGCACAAGTTGTTATACGTGTCATTATACTTAGTAGTGCTGCTGGCAACTTGGCGAGTACTCAAGTGTTTTGAGTCCCTATACTTGTTAAAGACTCTGATGTTATGTTTTTTTTAATTATTTTCTCTAGGTTATTCGCACAACTATAGCTTAATTTCAGGATATTAGGATTAAATATTTTACTAAGTGGGTTACTTTCTGGGTTATATTTGTGTTAGCCCCACTATGCCTTGTCAACTGAGCAATGGTAAGAGGATAATATCAAAAAAGAGAGAATATGAATGTTGGCACCATTACTGAAGGCCTGAATGATCTTTTTTCCTCTCACCATTGCTCAGTTGGCAAGACATAGTGGGGCTAACGCAAAACGATTTTAACCTGTCCTCTTTCTAGCTGAATAACTCATAGCGATTCTTACGACCAACGGTGTCAAAATGGTTAAATGTCGTATCTGAAATCCTGGAAAAAAGAAAGTCAGTTTATTTTTTTTTTAAAATATTAAACATTTTGTGGGATGGACAATTATACTGTAACACGATTTGGACACTTTTGCCGTTACAAACGGTATATATATATATATATATATATATATATATATAGTAAAAAAAGAAAGAACAGTAAGATATATAATCCGGTGTTCTTATTGATATTTTTATTTTTACAAAACAGTGTTCAATGTCAATTTACAGAGCATAAATATTATAAATGAACTGATTTAAAAATATGGTTCCTTCGCTACACAGGAATTACCATGTTTTAAAAACAAAGCTAAAAACTTAAAATTTAATTATACAATTAAATTTTAAGTTTAATTATACAATTAAATTTTAAGTTTTTAGCTTTGTTTTTTTTGAAACATGGTAATTCCTTTGTAGCGAAGGAACCATATTTTTAAATCAGTTCATTTTTATATATATATATATATATATATATATATATATATATATATATATATATATGCTGAAAATTATCGTTCAACCCACTACCCAAATATATTGGTTGCCTGGTCATGTTCAGTAAGGTGGATTTAATTTATAGTGAAATTCTATCTTGAACATTTCACTACACCTCACCTCTATATATGACAGACGTCAAAGGAATGCAAGAACGTCTAATTCGGAAAAGATGCCACTACAATTTGAAATATTGAACTGATTATATGTCTCTGCAGATGACAGTACATCTCATTAAATATTCTGATCCTTTCGTAAATTAACCGATGATTGAATTCTCGACGCAGACCAAGAGCACGCTGAACAAAGCCATTGTAAACTTCTCAGCACATGAGGGAGGCGAACCGTGAACAACTTTTCTTAAAAGCAGACGACACACTTCAGAGAAGTGTGAGAAACGATACAATTTTTCACATAACTTTTGATCGCTGCAAGCCATATTTCGTTAGCCAATTTTGATATAACTTGTAAAATTAAATATAACATGATATGCTTCGAACATTGATCGGACTAGTATCCTCATCTTCATTGCCATATTCACGACGTTTCGATTGTTGTACGCTCCGACCTTCTTCAGGACGTGTCTATAATTCTGAGATAAGGTATTGTAATTATTTACACTATTTACATTGTTTGGACTGGTGTCTTCATCTTCGGTGTCACATTCACAACGTTTCGGCCGTTGTACGCCCCAGTAAGGTAAATACATTGTTTGATACTGGAAATAAGGCAGCTAATGTTGTAATATTCATTCCTACATATGATTGATTTGATTGGTTTATTTTTTATGGCTTATCAATTTTTACAAGGGGGAACAGGTGATTTAATTCCCAAGAGTAGTTTTGTGTATACGAATATAACGAACCCGACTGGAATTGGAACTCGGCTCTCCGATTTCCAATTCCCAGACATTCTCCATTACACCACTCATATATCCAAACTTACAACGCAGTATCCCTAAGCGGTCACCTATCTAAGTACTGACCAGGTTCGACGTTGCTTAACTTCGCGAACCGGTGTTCCAAGCTTACAAGACCTAGTATCCCCAAGCGCTCACCCATCTAGGTACTGACGAGGTTCGACGTTGCTTAACCTCGCGAACTGGTGTTCCATGCTTACAACACCTAGTCTTTCCAAGTGGTTACCCATCTAGGTATTGACGAGGTTTGACGTTGCTTAATTTCGCGAACTGGTGTTCCAAGTTTACAACACGTAGTATTCCCAAGCGGTTACCTATCTAAGTACTGACGAGGTTGGACGTTGCTTAACTGAGAACCGGTATTCCAAGTTTACAACACTTCGTATTCTCAAGTGGTCACCAATCTAGATATTGACGAGGTTTGACGTTGCTTACCGTGTCTCTTTTCCTCACACCTTATATATATATGTATGACGTCATTAGTTTATATTTGTATACGCATCAAGCAGATATGAATGTATGAGAAACGAAACGATCCTCTGTGGCTCAATCGGTAAAAGCACGTCAGGCTATATGACGGTTCCGTATAGGATACAGGTTCGATTCCTGTCGGAGGACGCATATTTTCTATGTAAATTTCTTGAGTTTTCAGGCTGGTAAATGTCGTTAATACTGTTTATTATAAACAGAGCAATTACTTAAATATTTGTATCTATAAAAAGAACGTATAAACATGAAAAAATGTCTTAAAATAATTGTCGGACTTTGTCCATTCTATGATATATACATACAGATATATATATATATATATATATATATATATTTGTGTGTGTGTGTGTGTGTTTGTGTGTGTGTGTATTTGTTTACACATATGTGTTGTCACACTCAATAACTCCAATGTGTTAAAGATATAAAAAAAATAAACGGGATAAAAAAATCGACCTGATTTTCCTCGAATTATTAATATCTTGTGTCAACAGTCGAATTCTCCGGGACAACTGTCTACAACTCCATGTGTAAAATAAAACAAAACAAAAAGATTCAGAGCAAGCGGTTCTTTATAAAAGAAGACCAGAGTATTAGCCTCACGCCCAACATCGTGACCCAGCAGTCCTTTCCGCACAGGCTGTTATATTGAAACGAACCGGCCATAACTAATTGTCCATTTCAGATTAGAATCGTCCATGTTGGATTTCCGCCATTCCCTCCATTGATTAAAGGACGATAAGATGCGCATCAGATTTTGTGGCAACGTTTGTACACACATTTCTTCCGGTCATCAAATCCATAAGCATATAAGTCAACAGTGCGCCATTCGACTCCCAGATTGGTCAATTAAAAGTTCGTCTTGCCTTGGGCTGAAATAATAAGCAAATTATGGGATGCCTGTTTTAAACGCTGTCATTAACAAGCGATTAAAAAAACAAAAAAAGCTCTGCTACCTATGAGCTTTGTTACTTGTTACTTTACTCCATCCGTGTACAAAAAAAATATGAATAAATAGGTTAACAACAAGACAATTGTATAGTAATTATTATCGTTTTATCAAAAAGCGTTCTTATGTAATGCATATTCAAGGTCTGTTCGGAAAATATCTAGATATTTAATATTAACAGAAAAAAATGAGCTTGCTATAAAGAAAACCTGGCAAACATTTAAGAATGGAGGAAAGCTTTATTCACTGCGGTATGGCTATAAGTGTGGTTCGACCATTTCGCAGACGACATATATTTCTTAGTGTTGTAGAGTAGTTTTCATAGTGGAGGCTTGTATTTCACTTCGGTCCTAAATTAGGTTCGACGTACAAAATGTTAGGAACTTGCAATAATATTTAATGACGCAGCAATCTAGTTGTGGGGCTCATACTTTAATGTCCGACATCGACTCACTCACTCAACTCCACTGAGCCTAACTGGCGACTGCTACTACTACTACTTATTATCTGTGGGAGAATCTATTTACAATAGAAATAGGTACGTTCCGGTATAACACTTAGTTTCACCAATTCTAACTTTCATAGTTAGGACCCGCCATGCTACGTAGGACTCATTCCTTCCATCTTCCATCAATGCATCCTGCTCACCTGTTTTTTTTTTTGTTTGTTTCTTTTTTTAGTTTGATTGAAAGCATTTTTTCGTTGTTCGTCAATTAAGCTTCATTAATATCTAGAAGAATATTAAAGTTAGGATCGCATATAATTTCAACTGTATTTCAATAATTACAGAGGCTCCAAATTTTTGCCCTTTTGTCATGTTAAGCTTCAGCGGGGCACAGTGGTTAGCAAAGTAATTTCAGATGCTGAGTGTAACGGTAAAATTGTTCAAATCACGTAACAACATAATTGCCCGTCCCACAAAATGTTTAATATGTAAAAGCCCAACTAAACTAATTGACTTTCTTTTTTCTAGGCTTTCAGAAATGACATTTGTAAAAAATAACTGAAAAACCCTTTGCATTATTCAGCTAGAAAGAGAACAGGTTAAAAGCGTTTTGTATCAGCCCTACTGTGTCTTCCCAACTGAGCAATGGTGAGAGGGAATAGATCATTCAGACGTTCAGTAATGGTACTAACATTCATATTTTGGCGTCCATCTTCAAAGTTTATTCAAGAAACATCAAGAGAACGGTGAATATGTTTAAAAATATAGGGAAGAGTAGAGTAGAAAACTGGATTAAGAGATCGCAACAAGAAGAGGATCATCATTTGAACTTAGAGCTAAAGAGAACAATTAGAAAAGATCCAAATAAATCCATAAGACGTTTGACCCTTGAGAGAGGAGTTTCAGCTATAACAACCCAAAGAGCTGCGAAAAAAAACTTGAAAATGTAACCGTACACGAAAACTCCGAGGCACTTGTTACTCCAGGACACAAAGTTACAAGGTTAGAGAGGGTAAAGATCATCTTGAATAAATTGGAAAATGACCTTGGAATAATATATATATATATATATATATATATATATATATATATATATATATAAAAAAAACAGACCACTTTAAGGTACCATTATAATAATTTATTTCACCAGAGCCCTTTTAAAGGACGCCGGATCATCAGATAGCACTTCCAAAAATGAAATGAAACGAAAAATGAAATTAAAATTGATGGGTAGTGTAAGTTATTGTAATTTAACAGAGAGTGTAAAAGGGGTAGTTAAAGAGACATGGTAGAGTATAGGGAGGAATTAATTTCATATCTCTCTCAAGCATACTTTGTATTGGGGGAGGAGGAGTGACCAGACCTTGACCTATTTAGACGGTTAACTTAACGGAAGTGATATATTGAAATGGGAGGGAGAAGGAAGAAAAGAAAAAGGAAAAAGAAAGAAGAGGGAGAGGGAAGTAAAGAGAAAGAGGCTGTAATTGGGTTTTAGCAATTTATGTAAAGAATAGATTTTAATGCTTGATAGTAATTTAGATGTCTAAAAAACCCGAATAAATTAATTTGATGTTTGCTATCAATTTAAATATTTAATTTTTTTTAAACAAATAGTTTAGGGATTTAATATAAGTTAAATACTATATTTATTAACACATTTATAGATAACATATTAAAAAAAAATTTTTTCAATTATAACAGTTTGTTTACCCGACCGATCGTACTTGTAAAAAATAGTTACAGTGACATCTTTAAATCTAATTTATGAATGCAATTTGTAATTATTTTTATATGGGTAATCTTTCTTACTTAAAGTTTAGGTTTAATTAAAATGGAGTAATATTTGAGGGTAATATTAAAGATTTTGCTTTCTTCTTATATATATCACATACATACTCATGCAAAAATCTCATATATATATATATGTTCATTTACATGCGTAATTACACACATAGACACACATGTAGCGATATACAGAGGTACCTATACATATTCATACATAAATTACATACAGATACATTTATAAATAATTACATATCTTTTTATATTTGAATTTATTTAGATTTTTGTTTAATTTCATAGTTAATGTTTAACGTTAGGTGACATCTGAAGTGTTTAAATAACAAAAAAAATTAATTTAATATTTTACTATCAATATTGATAGTTAAAGATTGGTATATTTAAATTTAAGTTAAATTATTAATTTAACATGAAAATACCTCAGATGATAAATATTCAATCTCATAATTCTAATATATATATATATATATATATATATATATATATATATATATATATATATATATATATAGCATAATGAGAAGCCACGTATACTTTCTTAATATGTATATATAGAAAAAAGTTTCAAATTAAAAATTATAATGTTTTATTTTATGAAAGTATTTATTTATTTATATATATTTTTGCTAACAAACAGTAATTTTAATTTATTTGTAACAAACAGTTATTTCTGATGTAAAATTGAGGACAATTTGAAATATCAAATATATATATAAATAAATAAATACTTTCATAAAATAAAACATTATAATTTTTAATTTGAAACTTTATATATATATATATATATATATATATATATATATATATATATATAAAAGAGATAATCATACATTGAATCAATTAGCAACATTAATGCCATTAATGGCGAAATCTCTTTGCTAATAGACTTTATATATGCATTAAACTATCAACAATCCACTGAATGATGCGATCCTTATGCCTAAAATTGTTGTCAGATGGATCTGGTGTATTTTTTATAGAAGCAAGTACTTTCAAAGACATCATGATTATCATCATCATACAACTGTTAATAAATAACACATTCTTAAAAAAAACATCTTTCGGTCTTCAACACATTTATTTCGTCTTCAAGTTTTGATTATAAAGGAAAAAATACACCCTGACGATGAGGCCATGATGTATTCAATGTATGATTATCTCTTTATAATATAAAATATATACTGCCTAATATAATATAATATATATAAAGTCATCCACAGGCATAAATCTAAGACAGACTGTTTCGCAGCTCTTCTGTGTGGCTAGACATCCGGTTGCCTCTAGCTAGGATCGAAACCCGACTGAGTTGGTGTCAGTCGGAGATTCTACCACTAAGCCGTCGTTTAGATAAACACACGCTGTGACCGACAGTGACTCAATTCGCTTTTGCCGAAGAGTCTCGCTATATCAGCTATAATAGTCACTGTTTACAAACCCACAACTCCTCCCCAGAGAGCTCAACTGAAATTAATTTTTCAGGAGATTTGAACTTTATATCACTCCTTCATGAGCTTCCAAACCTTAGCTAGGATTAATCGATGATGAACATGTAATTTTCGTTTATGATCCATTTCATCACGATTCTACTTTAAGCTTGTAGATTAATTATAGATTCTGATTGTTCAAAGTAGAGTCCAATAGTGTTATAAAAACCTCGGAGAACTCCAGTAAGATATCTTTCATCATTACGTTGCAGAGCTCAATTTAACAATTGGATAATGTTGCTGTTACACGATTTGGACAATTTTGTTGTTACACGATTTGGACAATTTTGCAGTTACAGTCGGTAAACTGCGGTATTATTTAATGTGGACAGAACTTCAGTTTCATGCTTGGTAATTTCAATTCTCAACGAGTACCTAACTTTTAGGCTGAGGTCAAACATATTGTAAATACTCAGGAGGTCTTCTGTAGAACAACTTCTTGTAAATTACTCTTCATGGAGCTTTTTTTTTTTTTTTTTTTTTTTACAAAATCGAATTCGGCCTCCACCATAAGCAATTGCTACATTCTTCCTCAAAAACATAGCTTTTCAAGGTTTAATTTAGACGAAGAATGGCGTTTTCGGTGCTGTCAAATGCTGTAATCAATTCTGCATTCGATGAAGTAATGTATTGTCGTAATTCGAGTGATCGTTATTTTTGTATCTATAAGCATTTTTTTAACATATTCTAACAAATCAATCAAATGAATGATTGCAAATAAAATAAGAAAAAACAAAAAAGGATGTTGACATTGATCATTTGAATTTTTTATGTAGCGTCTCGATTATTTCCAGATTGATTTCAGATGTCGTCTTCGCAAAATTGTACATCGCTTACAAACGAGGAATTTCAGATTAAATAAAAGTTTTTTCTTCTTTCTTCCCGCTGTTTTATTTATTCCTGATATTTTTTTTGTCCGTATTGCGTCCAGAAATAGATCTAGATTGGTACACACTGTCTACGTTTCTACTTCTTTGCAGGTATATTTCTTACTCGCATCGTATTTTTATAAAGTATGCTTCACTGACAGTTCCAATGGTAGTTAATTTAACCAGGTGGGGGTCAATTTTTACATTTATAACAAATAAAAGGGTGAACTTTAATCCACGCAATTTCATCAATTCACCCCAATCAAAGTGATAATGCCACTAAGACGCAAAGGGGCTACTTGGACGTGAAAGAAAATGGAAAGACATTAGAAGGAACCGGAAACCGAATTATAAACAGGAAGAAAAAGGATAAACATCTACTTCCGTTCAAAAGACCGGGGAAGAGTATGAACTGGACGATAAACGAACCTATCTACTCCTATTAAGAAAAAAATATATGAAGATATGGATGTGCGGGTATCATAGCGGTTATCAGCGCCGAAAGTCAGATTGGCTTGTCGAGTTTAAGTTCCATTCGATAAAGTTGCGCTTGATTTCGTACCAATACTTTTGAAAAGGCATGACACCATCTCTGACAGTTCCCTCAGCAAGGGATCAGTAGCAGAGCTGCTATGGCTCTCGATCTTTGGTTGCTGACCAGTCTAGGAGATTATCAACCCCGAAATCATAATTGATTGTTGGGCTAGAAATTCCTCCCGATTTTATATATATATATATATATATATATATATATATATATATATATATATATATTCCAGTTGGGTTCGTTATATTCACTTACGTGCAAATACCCTTGAGAAAATTATGAATCCATCTTTTCTCCCCCATCTATGGGTTAATTAGTCAGACTTGTATCCCTAAACCATTATTATCTTCCCCCACCTAAAAAATGTTACAATCTAAAAATATAGGGTTACCCCCAAAAAACGGGAATTTTTGAAGTGCGTATTACCAGACATGAACAAGTGGCAACACTGCGAGACATTGACCTTGAGCAAGTAAACATTTCGCCATTTAGAATTCAAGATGAAATTCACAGTATCCCAGCTGAGATGTTGCAGCAGTCAATGAGGAATCTCAACAGCAGATTTCAAGAATGCATTCGTACAAGAAGACGCCATCTACAAAAATGAAAATTCCATCCTTTTTCTTAAATGGCATATTTTAAGGTTTCAATTACTATGAATGAAATATTTTTCTTCCATCACTCTTGGTTTTATTGAATTGTTAAAATGTTCCCATTTTTGGGGGCCATGACTTAATAGGCAAATGCCGTATGAATGCACCTCTTCTCCTCCCAGTCATGACTCTACTTCTTCTCCTCCCAGGCATGAATCAACCTATTCTCATTTCAGGCATGACGCTACCACGTCTCATCCCAGTCACGAATCTACCTCTTCTCCTAGGCATCGATCCACCTCTTCTCCTCCCAGGCATGACTCTACCTCTTCTCCTCCCAGGCATCAATCCACCTCTTCTCCTCCCAAGCATCGATCCACCTCTTCTCCTCCCAGGAATGACTCTACCTCTTCTCCTCCCAGGCATCTATCCACCTCTTCTCCTCCTAAGCATCGATCCACCTCGTCTCCTCCCAGGCATCAATTCACCTCTTCTCCTCCCAGGCATGACTCTACTTCTTCTCCTCCCAGTCATGAATCCTCCTCTTCTCCTCCCAGGGATCAATCCACCTCTTCTCCTCTCAGGCATGACACTACCTCTTCTCCTCCCAGGCATCGATCCATCTCTTCTCCTCCCAGGCATCGATCCACCTCTTCTCCTCTCAGGCATCGATCCACCTCTTCTCCCAGGTATTGATCGTCCTCTTCTCCTCCCAGGCATAAATCAAACCCTTCTCCTCTCAGGCATGCCACTCCCTCTTCTCCTCCCAGGCATCAATCTACCTCTTCTCCTCTTAGGCATGACTCTACCTCTTCTCCTCCCAGTCATGAATCCACCTCTTCCCCTCCTAGGCATCAATCCACCTCTTCTCCTCTCAGGCATGACTCTACCTCTTCTATCTCTTAAGCATCGATCTACCTCTTCTCCTCCCAGGTATGACTACCTCTTCTCCTCCCAGGCATGAATCCACCTCTTCTCCTCCTAAGCATCGATCCACCTCTTCTCCTTCCAGGCATCGATCCACCTCTTCTTCTCCCGGGCATCGATCGACCTCTTCTCCTCCCAGGCATCAATCCACCTCTTCTCCTCTCAGGCATGACATTACCTCTTCTCCTCCCAGTCATGAATCCACCTCTTCTCCTCCCAGGCATCAATCCACCTCTTCTCTTCTCAGGCATGACACTACCTCTTCTCCTCCCAGGCATCGATTTACCTCTTCTTCTCTCAGGCATCGATCCACCTCTTCTCCTCTCAGGCATGACTCTACCTCTTCTCCCAGGCATCGATCGTCCTCTTCTCCTCCCATGCACCAATCCAACTCTTCTCCTCTCAGGCATGACACTACCTCTTCTCCTCCCAGGCATCGATCCACCTCTTCTCCTCTCAGGCATGACTCTACCTCTTCTCCTCCCAGGCATGACTCTACCTCTTCTCCTCCCAGGCATGACTCTACCTCTTCTTCTCCCAGTCATGAATCCACCTCTTCTCCTCCCAGGCCTGAATCCATCTCTCCGAGTTCTCGTTTCGAGCCAATGTCCATTACACCATACCATACTAAACCTTTTTTTCTGCTCACTAGCCTCCCATGTTACTTTACTAGCACCTCCTTACATGTACATATGAAGACAGTTTTGATTGGTATTAGATATACAACGAATTTAAAACAAATAACCAAACATCACAGGAACATCCGTAGCTATATCCATACCGCTATAAATCAAGAGCCTTGCTCCCCAAAGGATTGTCTGATCTGGCTGGTGTGTGGTGCACCCTATCCAGATAACCTCAACAAGATATATATAAAGGTTTGGACATCAGAAAAAAAATATAATAAAACAATGTGTTTGTTTGTCTTATCAGTCAGTTCGGTAGTATACGTGAGACTCGCTTAGACAGATTTTTGTCCCGCATTCGGTTAACATTTCTTTCTGTGGTAGACTGGTTGCCAAACAAGGCTAAAATTTCAGTCTGTCCTACTATTCAATGCATATCTGGGGTAGAAGCGATGGATTCATATTTTTCCCAAGGGAATCTAACGAATTAGAATTCGAACCCGGCTCTCCGAGTCGATATCAATTACACCACAATGAACAATGTATCTTATAGTTGTGTGTCCTAAATAATATGTTTCTTAATTGTAAGTACCTAATAATTTGCCATACAGATTTTATTCAAAAAAATAAATAAAAGGAAAAAAAAATATTGCTACATTTTAATTCGACCCTGTCGTCCCCCTTTTTACCCAATTTTTCTAATCGCCTTTAATCACTTTTCTCTCACGACTCAGTTTTTCTTGAGCACCCCGTGTAGCTTTACAACGTCCGCTCCTATTTTAGGACTTCCAAGCGGAAACGAAAGTAATTAAAGTGCTTTTTCTATACATTTCTGCATGGCAATTGTTTGGATGACCTTTCCTCTTGGTATGTTAACTTCACGAAATTAAGCGCAGCACTAGATTGGCAGTTAGGTCTCATCATTTTACCATTGAAATTGCTAGATATAACTGTACGTACTATTCTAATCGTTTCTTCTCTCGCAATTCTCGTTTGTGGAACTATACTTCGGCTTTCCAATAGACTGCGATCTTTGAAAAGTTAAATGAAATGTCGATCGTCATCATCTGTCTCCATAAATCCTGTTTTTTTTTTTACTGTGCTTTCTCCTCGATAACACTCTCTTAATGTCTTTCACTCTAATTAACTCCTTTTGTTTTAATGGGTTTTTCCGTTAATTTAATAAAATCCAAAGGTAGGAAAATTTCTCCTTTGCTGATTATGTTTTTAGAATTCAAAATCTGATTTTATTTAATGTCGGCTACAAAAATAGTAATGTCTTTTACTTATCATTTTTTTCAGTCGTCCAAGGTAAACATTGAGCATGTGGAATCCCGTGTCGCTCAGAACCGAGAGTCAACATTTGAAATTCTTTTGCACTGTGTCGGCATTAAAGGAAACCTGCTGCATTGTGCAGATGTCCTCAGACAGAATTCCAAGGTGCAAAACTTGACAATTGTTAACGACGTGGCTGTCGAAAAGAAAGGTAAGATTCTAACCGTTCGTATATATTTTTTTAAGCATTTCAACTCAAGCAAGGCGAGAGTGACACTAACACGCAAAGGGTTACAGAGAGTAAGAGTAAAAGTAAAGTCGGATGTTTGATGAAAGAATAAACAGACATTACATTTGAATATTTGAAGATTATAAATATCAGGGGAGCAAGTAAAAGATATATTTGTATGTCATGGTCGCACATGTATATATGATTCTATAGATGTATTCAATTATTTATGTCATTATCATACGGATGCCTACATCATATATGTCTTTTATTATCTTTACCAGTATTTTTTATTATCTTTATTGTTTCTTATTATTTAATTATTTATATTCTATTTATGTTTCATTTATTAATTCTTATCTTTATTTGTTTTATTTCATTTTTTAAAATTTTTTTTACTACACTATTTACACTTGTCCTCATCTTTGTCGCCATATTTGTTACAACGTTTTGGCCGTTGTACGCTTGGAATGTCGAACTGACCCCTTTATTTCTTTCACTGGGGTAGACTGTTCTAGTTCCAGGTGCCATATTTAATGGATGTCAGTTATCAGTTGTCTCCTGTTAATTTCCCTCTTCAAGTTCTCCACTGCCTTAACCGGGTATTGAACTCACGTTCTTTGGGTCCTGTCACTGGATCTAACCAACGAGGACATCTATGTATGAATTTCTCAGTATTATAAACCTAATGTCATCAGAAAACATTTTTTACCAGAGCTCATATTGCAATTTTTGTTGTTATCATTGCTTTTCTCTGGCACTCCTTATTACTGGTTCCCATATTGTATTCATTTCTATGCTTGGTCGGCTCAGGAGATTTCTGTGGCCTAGCATATAGTTTTTTACTATTATTATTATTATTATTATCATGTATTACTCTTAGTTATACATAATTTTTGTTATATATATATATATATATATATATATATATGTATATAAGTGAAAATTGAAGTCAACACAGACACGAAACGCTGTTTTATGCTAGACGCAATTTATGAAACTCCAATGTTTACCTTTATATTCATATTTAGATACGCTCTATTTCTGATATTGATCACTTTATCCCATATATATAGCACACCTTAAAACTATATTTCTTCATATATATATATATATATATATATATATATATATATATATATATATATATAGGAGGGTGCATGTATTTAAATGTATATATGTATGTTTTTTTTTTTCTTTGTTTTTTTTTTTTAGCATATCACCCCAAGCAAGGCGAGAGTGCCACTAGGACTCAGGGGGTTACAGTGAGTGAGAGCAAGAGTAAAGAGGGGGGTGTTTGACGAAAGGATAAAGAGAAGGACGGGGATCAGGATCAAGGCATCTGAAAATGTCGATTATCATTACATTTGAATATTTGAAGATTATAATTATCAGGGAAGCAAATAAGAGGAAGAGAGTTCCACTGTTGGGAAGTCCGAGTGAAGAAGCTGTTTGAGTAAAAGAGGCGGTTACATTTAACTGTTTCGACAGTGAAAGAGTGGGACCGAAATGCCAACCTAGTCGTACGCTTAAATTCATGCATTTGGGGCAGCAGTAAAAATAGCTCGTCGCAGCAGTTGCCATGAAAATATCTGTAGAAAAGAAAGATGGAAGCCACATCACATCTGTGAGAAAGTGACTGTAGTCGAGATGCCAGGTCAGGGCCTATCACATTGCATATGCATATACCCCGCATAAATATCCCCGGTTACGCTCGCATTCGTATAAATACCCTTATCGGTTAGAAGTTAAATAACAAGGTAGACTGTGCTCTCTAGCTTTGATTGGTAACCTGTCTAGGAGAAGGACAAACTCAGAAATCAGGATCAGTTGGGCGTGCGGTTTTAAACTGTGTGACACCACCGTTTGGTCCGGCATGTCTCAAACATGAAAATTATGTTTTCTTTAGAAAGTAGTTTGTTTATTTTTCAGATACGGAAGAAGTTAACAAATATGCGATTGAAGGGACCGAAAATAAAGGTGTGTATTTTTAAAAGGTTAATTGAATCTTGCCCGGTTATGGATGCTTGCTGTGGCTGAGCGATTTAAAGTACGCCGGGCCAGTAGTTTTCGCCTAGAAGAGGCATACACGTTGTTAGGTACATTGCCTTTATTAAGATTTTCGAGAGCCAACGCCGGTAAATTTATACTGTTTAAAAATATAGAAATGTATCCTTAAACACGTGGATCCACTAAATATAACGCTATATATATATATATATATATATATATATATATATATATATATATATAAAAAAGTGAACATTAAACTCAACACTTAGAGGCGACAATCTGTTTCATGCTAGATGCAATCGTCAGGCCACGATATTTACGCATGCTCTATCTCTAATATTGAGCGCTTTATCCCATAAATATAGCATACCTTAAGACTATATTTCTTCATATAGAGAGAATAGACGAAATAGAATAATAATAATAATAATAATGATAACAAAAAAAACAAAAAAAAACAACGAACCCAGATAAATAAAGTAAATAATAAACAAAGTAGCAAACCATTACGACCAAAATATTAGACTAAAAAATCAAACCCAAAAATCGGACGAAAAAAATAGCTATAACTGTTATATAACGATAAAAAATAAATAAATAAATAAATAAAATAAAATAAAAATAAAAATAAAAACCAAATAAATAAATACTACGTTACTTAAAAATCGAAAACCGAAACGAGAAAATATAGAAGTAAAATAAATTGACCTAAATAAATAAACTAACCAATCCCGATAAAGTTACCGTTAGAAAAAAAAACAAATAAAGTTAATCAACCCAAATAAACACAAATTAAAAACTGTTTCTGCCAAAATAACAGTTAGAATAAAACTACAACAACCAACCCCCAAACGGAACAAATGGCTTTAATTAAATTCTCAAACCAAAACAAAACTATTAAATAAGTGATATAAACAAATTTCTTAAATAAACGACTTCTGGTAAAATAACCGCCATAATAGACTACCCACAATGCACCACTGACCCGTATATGTATAAATAGCCGAGAAAAATAACAGCACACGTGGCCTGACGATTGCATATAGCATGAAACAGACTTTCGCCTCTAAGTGTTGACTTCTATGTTCACTTTTATATTTTTATATATATATATATATATATATATTATTATTATTATTATTATTATTATTCCAAATGCTATTTTGTGTGTAGTCTTCTTGTTTATTTAAACAACGTGAATTACATCTGTGGCTTGCGCACTCGAGAGATTTATTTGAAAAAAAAAAGTGCTCTCTGGAAGGGTTCAAACCTGCTTTCCCCTATGCATGAGATACCGCAGTTTGACCCGAGGCCTAAAAAGCGTAATCCTAAAACCCTACCGGAGAGGACATCAATTTATTAAATCTCTCGAATGCACAGGAATATAGACGTAAGTCACGCTTTATTAAAAAAAAATAAACAGTTCGTCTCAGAATAACTTTTGGAATAGTAGAAATTAATGTCGGAGAAAAATACTCATTGATTTCTTATATATATGGCGAACTCTCAGGCTGTATTGGATATATGAGGGTCAAGCAGCTGAGTTCCTAGGAAGCGACAGCCAGATACCAGCACATGTGATTTGATTATGGTGGTGAAGGCGTTGTGCAGAACCAACCACTCTTCTTGAAGGGCCGAATACAGAGACCTGGTGCACTACGTGTCACAAGGTCCCCAATAGACCCTCCGCAGGTTTTGAATTCAGAGTTGTCCTTCTAGACCAGTTGCCACTCATATATATATATATATATATATATATATATATCATATATATATATATATATATAGAGAGAGAGAGAGAGAGAGAGATCTTGTTCTCGCTTCTTGAAGACGATTCAGACATGCAGATTGAAAACTGCTGAGTCCACTAAAACACGCTCCAAGGCTAAGCGCTCAAGGGTGTCATGAGGTATATTGAGAGCTGACAAGTTGATCTTCCACTTGTTAGCCATGGGCGTCCTACATTCCTGTAGCCCTGATCTAACTGTCTGCAAATTAGGATGTTGGGTATCCTGTCATTAGACATTCTCAAGACATGACCAGTCCACCGCAAATGAGACTATATGAGGAAAGTCTCTCTCTCTCTCTCTCTCACACACACACACACACACACATATATATATATATATATATATATATATATATACTTGCTTAAAAGCTGCCCCATCGAATGGCATTTAAGCTAGCTCATGGGGCGGGCTCTTGTTTGGGTCATCGGCTTGTTCAGGAGCTCGTGAGTCCCTAAGTCTTTGCATATTTTAAACCTTGTTAGCTCTCCTGGATGCCGTTTGATCTGATTTTTCATTTGCACGGGGCTTTCTTCTCCTCGCTGCAGCTTTGGCTCTTTTGATTGCAATCTGGTCCCTTGTTGGTGAAGGTTTCTTTTTGCGAAGCAAACTGCTACCATATACAATAGACAACAACAAACTCTCTACAGAAGAACTCAGAATTAATTGCTTTATTCAATCATTGCATTAATATTTACGCTTACTTTAAAAGTTCAACGATTATTCTTCTATCACCACTTAATTTTAAGACAATTTGATGTACGTAGATCCTTACTTTACGTACAAACAATTATTTTATTTCATGGGTCATTCTCACTTGAATTCACAATTAATCTCCGAAATTTTATTTCCAAGTTATAAAAATGGTTACCGTAAAAAAATTGAAATTATGAAGAGAATACTAAATCCTTTAATCTTTAATAGTAGTGGATTATCTTTTCCTTTTTGCCTTCCTCAATAGATTTGAATCTGTTATCATTGCCCTCTATATAAAAAATCGTATTTTCCAGTTTCATGACTAATTTTTCTTTATTAAAATTTAAAGTGCCTCCAAAAGTTTTAGTTATTCTACAAGTGCCGCCCTGGATTTAAAAAAAATGAGAAATACTGCTTTAGGTTGTAACCAACAATTGTTCTTATTGTAAAATACCAAGTCAGAACTAAGTTTCTTAATCTTTAAGCGGGGGAGTAATACTTTCTCTTTTGCCTTCCTCGAGGGATTTAAATCAGTCATTATCGGCGTCTTATAGCAGATTCTTCATAAATCAGTTTAAATGAAAATTGTGTCATTTAAATATACAATGTAATGACTTTAAAATAAATGATTATTTCAGGAGACTTGTTTATTTTATTCCCATTGTCAAATTTTACGACTAATTTTTCTTTGTTCAAATTTAAAGTAAGCCACAGAGACTTAGTTATTCTACAAGTGTGCCCTGAAATGATGTCCAGAAACATTAAACTAACCAGTAAACACAAACTAGTCAAAATAAATAAATAAATAAGCAGAAATTTAATACATAGATACAGCTCGACTTATGACAAAAATAAACGAAGTAAAATTATCATTTATTACAAAAATAAAATGCAAGATTAGGGAATGCTTTTCTAATAACATTTCAAACACATACATTGAATCCACTAAAACAACATTGTCGTGACGTTTAACATGAAAAAAGAGCTCCATTAAAACATGTATAATCAAGAAAATATGGTTATATCCAGGAATGACGAAGATGACTAGTTCTAAGCAACTTTTAGACTGTCTAAAATAGTACTTACAAAACATTTATTAGATGAAAGCGACTGAGCAAACATTTGAACAATTTCTACACCCATTAAGTACAGAAAAGAAAAAACTTGTTCGCATACAAGAAAACTATAATAAAAAAATTTAACAAACGATTATTATCCTGTAATGTAAAACAAAACAAGAATTAAACAGACTGCTGCCCAAATACATAATAATATATATATATATATATATATATATATATATATATATATATATATATATATATATATATATAAATATATGGATATAGATCCGACAGTATGAAGAAAAATATACGGAAAAAACAAACAAAAATCCTAATATACAATTATGCTGTTTTAATGTTAATATAATGTCAACGTCGGACGTTTCGGTCGAGTAGACCTTCTTCGGGACATATTCATAAAATATAATTAACATTAGACTTTATTCTATTCAACATGAAAAGATGATGGACATAAGAGTAAGACTAATCAAAACAGATAACTGAAATTTTTTAAGATCAGCGTTCCGTTTCAATATTATCACGTCGGCGTCACGTCGGCGATGTTGTGAAAACGCATTCCTAAAATAGAGTATATTTTGAATGAAAAATGAAAAGAATTTTATACATACATATACGCACATATAAATTTGAGATTAAAAAATAAAATTGAATTTATTTCTATGTATGACTAGTGCATTAACTAAGTTTTTTTTTCAACCATAATTTTGATTTTAAAAATGCTACACTCATAAAAAAAGAAAATAACTCACTCAGAAGGAAAATTCTAGAGAGTGCCGCCATAGAAAATTACCCAAATATTAATCTACGCCCAGGTTTTTCCCCATTTCACCTTTCTTAACAAAATTACTGCTCTTACTAACAAATATGCACAACAGATTCATAAAATTATAAGAAAAGGGTTGAATACATCAACACAGATATAATGACAATATTCTCCACGCGTGACAAATACTAACGTTATTTTTCAGTTAACAATATGAAAATCGCGTTTCTCTACATTCCAGTTGCTAGGTACATTCTGTTTTTGTTTTTATTAGTTACTTTGTTCAATTAATTTCATTTTCGTATTTTGCTTTGATAAAGTCCACATTGGACGAAACGCGTTAGCAATTACTAGTTTATCTACTGGTTAAATCAGAGAAATTTTCATATATATATATATATATATATATATATATATATATATATATATATAATAGAAAAACTTTGATTCGCAAATTCTTTTTAAATTTAATAGATAAACATTTTAGTCATAACAATCGACTAAAAGAAAAATGAATAGAAAATCTTTGGTCTAATTTCTATATATTTTTTTTCTTTCTATCTTTTTTTTTCACTTTTGTTTCTAAGTTTCTCTTCCATTTTTCTGTGGATATACTTGCTAAATTGGTCAGCATGCCCATCACCACCATCATTATTATATGTCTCTTTATTAAGATGGATTTGAATACAACTATCTCTTTGCTTCTTTATTTCATTTTTTTTCTTTCCTAATTTTGTTTCCCATCTTTCGTCTTCCACTCACTCAATCACCATATCCATTTCGAGAGATATATATCTCCTTCAACCACTCCTGCTACCAATTTAAACAAATGTGTGCATAAGTAAAAAAAAAAAATGATAATGCTTATGCCTGGAATATTTGTCACCCATTTATTTGCATGAAAATGGTCGATATGAGAAATTAGGATCGAATTTCGTTCCTAGTGAAATAAATTATAATCATCATGAAACCTTAAAGTTGTCTGTTTCTTAATAACTATTAATATTTGGTCTGTTTTTACATTGAGCTCTCTGAATTATATCCTCCTTGGAATTATCCATACGGATTACCAAACACATCATTAACCATATATATATATATATATATATATATATATATATATATATATAAAGAAATATATATATATATATATATATATATATATATATATATATATATATATATATATATATAAAGAAAGAGCTAGGAACATGAAAGTCTGTCGAAAAAATCGCACATACAGGTTCAAAGCCCAAAGAAAAAACCAGACACGAGTAAACAACTAACTAAAAAGAGCTCAATACAACCGTAGAGCAGACCTAGTCAAACATAATGAGCCAGACAAACCTACCCAGGCTTCACCTAAGCGGATTGTCAGGGAAAGCCAGGTTAGTCTGGCTCATTAAGTTTGACTATATATATATATATATATATATATATATAATTATGAATTTAATTTTTGCCAAAATGATATTCGTCAAAAAATGGCCAAATTAAAAGAATGCACAACACTAAGAGCGGAAATGTAATGCAAAAATGCACGATATCAGAAACACTGACCTTCTTGCAACCACAGTTTCTGTCGAAATGGCTTCGTCAGGCAACTTGGCAACTTGTCGCCTGATCTAGTCATCTCGGCGGAAACCGTGGTTGCAAAGAGCAGTGTTTCGAATATCACGTATATATATATATATATATATATATATATATATATATATATATATATATATATATATATTATGTTGGATTATAAAAATAACATAAACTGCCATTCTTGAATGTTCTTTTGATGTCTAGTAATAACACACTCTCTACTTCGTTAAACAAAAAAATCCACAAGTAGATATACTTGCCATCTTAATTTTATTAGTCAATATACATAAAATAGGCGCTACAAAAATTTCCTCTTGAGAGCGCGCGAGAATTCATCCTTTGTCCACTTTCCTAATATGTCCACTAAAGAACTTAACAACGTGAAACAAACGCTAGTCAATAACGGTTTTTTCGAATTACCTCATAGATCACCATATTAGACTTTTTCTTAAGCATGATTATCCACTAAGAATAACATTAAGAGTCGTAATAACAATGTAGTTTTAAGGTTTGCTATATTTATGAGTAAAATGCTTAATATCAGGGATAGAGCATATGTAAATATAATAGTAGACCCTAAGTTCAACACCGAATGGCGACAATCTGTTTCATGCTAGAACATACTCTTCAGGCCATGTGTGTTTGTTGGTTTATGGGTAGAAGGTTTTTTGTGTTATCCTGACGATTATTGAGTAGGTGGTGACAGTTATTCTCGAGGATATTGAATAAAAATAATTGTAAATAGGAATGCGGTTATTTGTAAGAATTTTTAGTGTTGTTGTTAACTTTTTACTCATTATTTAAAATTCATTACTTACTTATTTGTTGTTGATTATTATTATTAAATGTATTTAAATATTATGTGTGCATTCGTAGGTTGGTGATTTGTTTATTATTTACTTACTTTGTTTATATATATATATATATATATATATATATATATATATATATATACATACTCACAAACACAAAGTGTGCGATGGGGAAATTGTTGCCATTTTATATTTTTAATTTCGCGCATGCGTGTTGCTTTTTTTAATTTTGTCGACTGCACAGTATAGTAGGGTCAGTTGGGCACCGTCTGTAAGAAAAAGAGCACCATGACGCAATTCACTCCACCAGAAATTTGGAAACAGCATTCTGTGCTGCTTGGCATTCGAGCGAGAAGCTCTAATACGATCACTTCAGAGTGTTTGGGTGTCAATCTGAGGACAGGGCAGAGGATTTGGAAAGAGTTGGATGAGTCTAATGGTGATTACAAACGTGTTTGGAGTGCTCACTAGTGATAGCGACGTTATGCATCTTCACGCAGGGCTGCAGACTCAACACGGAGACTTACATCAAATGCCTTAAGGCGGTAGTGCTGCTCTGGGTCAAAAGGCTGGCTGCTGGAAGACCCTATATCTAGCAACAGAACACTGCATCATGATACACAAAGAGGAGAACCCAGTCATAGCTGTCAGACAATTTTTGCGACCACATCTAATTACATATGGCCGCCTAATTCCCTCCCCAGACTGCAACCCCCTTTGTGTGGGGCGCAGTTGAGTAAGATACCAACAAAACTCCTTGTAATACCAAAAACGAACTGAAGGCAAGTATTGTGGCAGCATTGATGAACTTAATCAGGGTGACTGCCTAGAAGAGTTACAGAGGATTCCCATGTCTCCTGGAGAACGTGGGTAAAGCCAATGGCGATTTTATTGTATAAATTTACTCTTTATTATTTTTCTGTAATCTTCGTATATATATTAAATGAGATGCAAGTGTTATTTTTATTTTCGCGTCATTTAGATGACAATTTATGCATTGCACCATATATATATATATATATATATATGTAATATTTCGTTTGTTGTTTTTTATTTGCAGACATTTGGTTTCCGCGGCACATAAACGAGTTGGACAAATGCACACACTTAATTACGAAATTTGAACCGGAACTAGACACCGACCATCCGGTATGTTTCTTCTTTTTTATTTCTGGTGTGGAATTAACCTTATATTCTTAATGATTGTTACTATTATTAACTAATATCAGTTTATTTCGGCCCGTGTCGTATTAATGAGTCGAGGTGCCAAGAAAACGGACAATCAAAACTCGAAGAAAACAATTCTCAAGCATAAATCTTATTGCAGCAATGTATAAAATATTACATGGTAAGTAATATACTTAGAGAGGGAAGAAATGGCTGTTCAAATAAAACGAACGTTAAGTATATTCACCATTATTAACAAAAAGAGACCATAAACCTAATTAATTTATTTTCTGCAGAATGAAATGAAAATTCTTAACGAAAAGATTTCTGACCATGGTGACTTTATCCTTCATTTTTTGTTCAATATCCCTTAAGAAAGTTGATGTTTTGGGCTCTTTCTATAGATTTTAGCACTTATTGATGTTTCTCTTTTCATCATTTCTCCCAATCTCTCTTCCGCACAAGGTTTACTAGCTGTTAGCCTCTTGATTCAATATGTCCTGTGTGTTTCAAATTCTCCAAACCTTCTTTATTGATTATGTATCTTAGAAATTTCTGCAAACTCCTTCTGATTATAAGCGCCGTTCTTGCTTCTATTTTCTTTATAATTGTGTCGTTACTCACATTCACTTCGCCTATCGTACGGTTCACACTTCTCCAAGGTCTCTTGAAAAGGAGTAAAGTTTTATTTCTTGTTTTCTTTTTAGAATTAGGTTTCCAGTTCCTCCCAAATCCCTTTGCTTCTTAGTGGTATTATCCCCTTGCTTAGGGTGAATTGATGTAAAAATACACATTTCTATTGTTTGATGTCTGTATTTCTGTTGTAATCTGGGGAAGGTAACTGAATAGAATAATCACACGAAGGTTGGTAATAAATTCGTCTCCAGCTATGCTGGTCAAACTTCTCTGCCTCCGGACAGAGAGAATCCCCAGACGAGGCTATGTCGAAGGGCAGACTCTCGTCTCGGGAAGCAGCTACCAGACCCCGTTTTAAACGGGGTCTACGGGCAATTTTTGTCCGAGCCTACGGGCTCGGATACCACACATTAAATTCGGCCTTGTGCCACATATGACCGTGGGGTGGTTGGTAGATATCTTGCAGTTGGAGATTCGTCTCCAGCTGTACTGGTCAAACTCTCTGCCTCTGGGCAGAGAGGGTCCCCAGACGAGGCAATGTCGAATGGCAGAGTCTCGTCTCAGGAAACAGCTGCCTGGCTCCGTTTTATATGGGGTCTACAGGCAATTTTTGTCTGAGCCTACGGGCTCGGATACCCCCATATTAATTTCGGCCTTGTGCCACATATGACCACGTGGGGTGGTTGGCAGATATTCTGCAGTTGGAGATTCATTGTGGAATTCATTTGACACACTTCTAGAAGTTGACTACTACTACTACTACGCATCGCTGGCGAATCTTATATGTGTTGTTCTTGTCCTAAGTATTATCGTTCATTACCAACCTTCGTTTGATTATTCTATTCAGTAACCTTCCCTAAGTTACAAAATAAAGAATGTTTGCTTTATTGTAAACTTATGACAATGAAGTGACTTGTAATGTAATAAATGGCCGCTCATACCCGGGCATACCAATCTATTAGGGCGACTAGACAACCAATATTGCAGACGCCTGCTCAAGCGCATTTGTGTCTGTTCTACACCCACAGAGCACACCTATAGTTTATACTGCAACTATGCTGAACGAACCGTTGTTACAGTTTTTCGGAGTGAGCGCCTTATCTAAAGTGATCAACAGTCTAAACAAAGGCAGTACGCTCAAACCCTCAGTCACGATGGCTTGCAATTTCGTGCTAGTACAACCACCGATGGCTCTCAAATAGTTCTGTCTGCTGGATTTCACTCACAAAGTTTTCAGGCATTTTACAAAAGTGATCGAACCCGGGACTTATGGTTAGACAACGAAAGTTCTAAGCATACGACCCCGTGTCCATTAGTAACTTTTAATATTGAAAGGTTTTCTTTCTCGGCTTTATGTGCGTTCTGGGGATAAATACGTGATTCAGCTCCAAGGAATGTCTATTAGTTTCTAAATATATACCGAGTGTAACAGCAAAATAGTCCAGTTGTTAGATTAAGCTCTAAAACGATATATCTTAGAAATAAAGATATCTTACTGGAATTCTTTGAGTTTTTTAGAAACAGCAAAATAGCCTAGTTGTTAGATTAAGCTCTAAAACGATATATTTTAGACATAAAGATATCTTACTGGAATTCTTCGAGTTTTTTATAACACTATTCGACTCTTTTGGAGCAATAAGAATGTATAATTTCTCTCCAAGCTTAACAGAAGAATCGTGATGAAATCGATCATAAACGAAAATGATATGTTTATCATTAATTAATCATAGCTAAGGATAGGAAGCTCATGAAGAATTGAAATGAAGTTCAAATATGTATATATATATATATATATATATATATACTATTCCAGAATCATTTTTCAACTTATTTAAGATAATCTTCGTCCACTCTAACCTTCTAATTTTCTGTTCTGGAGTAACAAGGTGCCTCAGACATTTCACGTTCGATTTTATTTTCAAGTCTTTTGTCACTGCTCTTTGGACTGTCATAACTGAAACTCCTCTCTCACGTGTCAAAAGTATAGTGGATATAATTACATATATGGAAAGTGTCAGTTTAAAATGACGCCAGGTGGATATGCGTTAAATAAGCTCCAAGTAGATTAGTGTTAAAATGAGAATACGACAAAGAATTTTTTTGCGATAAAAAACATTCTAAGAGGTTTAAAAACGGGTTTTTTTTTTAAATGACATTGATTTAACTCAGACGTTTTCTGTATTGAATCGTTTCCAGTTTTTTTGGCGCGATAAGTATCATGTCACACAATATCATTTGTCTTGGGTTTTCTTGGGGAAAACGATCATATAATCCGAGAATACTTAAGAGATGTTAGGGAGTAATCTATCTATCTATCTATCTATCTATCTATCTATCTCTATTCTGTTCATATGTCTATCTATCTATCTATCTATCTATCTATCTATCTATCTATCTGTGCATAGATTACGAGGTCTGTAGTCTGATACGTCGCTATTCGTTGACTTTTGAGCTGATATTTTGAACTGTGTTATGTTCGATCTATGTAATTAATAGTCTCTGCTGAATGAAGTCCATTGACATGAATGGAGATTATGGTGAAGAATAAATAGATTATTTTTTGTGATAAATAGATTACTTTTCAGCATTAGTTTAATTCCTTATTGATACACCTACATAATTCCCCTCAGTTCTACCAATCACTATCTCTGCGCAAATCTATCAATATCTGTTCGTTTCTGCTCATCCTTTTAATCACTATATTAAAAATGGAGTATTGCTATCATATTTTGATTGGCACTGCTCACTGTTTACTTTCCGCCTTGAATTCATAATCTTTTACGTGCTCTTGGAGGGGGGAAAAGTTTATTTGCCACTGCGGTCTTTTTTCCAATGACGTAACCTACCTATTGTAACACTGTTGAACCTCCATCTTGACGACATTCGAAAAGTTTATCCGTAAGAATTTGTCTGCATATTTACCGGTAAAGAATGAATGTGCTCCGTGATCGAAATGGAAAAATCACGATTCTTTTACTTTTGAGCTTATTTTTTCTTCATTTTAAAAGTCATCACGTTAACATCTTTTTCGATTTTTTTTTCTTCATTTTTGCTTGACAGGTGGAATTCTTTTTCCTTTCTCTCGTCTGATTCTGTTTTGTTTTTCGCATTAAAAAAAAAATGTCTACAGATTCAAATAGGGCACTCAGTTCGGAGGTTTCTCCGTCTGTGCCTTGTCGGGAAAATTCGTTCCTATGAAAGAGTCGGCGAAATAATAAATATAACTTAGAAATGTGAAATCTATCTATCTATCTATCTATCTATCTATCTATCTATCTATCTTAGTCTATTCATATGTATCTATCTATCTCAGTTTATTTAACTTTGTCTCTCACTTTCCTCATGTCTGTCTCTATCTCTAATATATGTGCATATATATATATATATATATATATATATATATATATATATATATATATATTAGTTTATTTGTCTCACTTTATTAATATCTATGTATCTATCTATATCGGTTTATTCAACTTTGTCTCACTTTACTCATCTCTCTCTCTTTTTGTAACTATCTCTAGTATATATATCTCTAGTATATATATATATATATATATATATATATATATATATATATATATATATCTTAGTTTAATTATATTTGTCTCGCTTTATTCATATCGATGCATCTATCTCAGTTATTTATATTTAGTTTATTCATATGTCTGGCTTGGTTTAATTCCCTTCTCCCTCTCTCTCTTCTTCTTCTCTCTCTCTCTCTATTCTATCTATCTATCTATCTATCTATCTATCTATCTATCTATCTATCTCGACGTGCGTGGATCACGAATTCTGTCACTTGATACGCCGTTATTCGTTGACTTTTGAGCAGATATTTGAACTGTGTTATGTTCGATCTTTGTATTTAATGAATGAAGTCGATTGACACGAATGTAGATTATGGTGAATAATAAATAGATTTTTTTTTGTGTGGTAAATGAATTACTTTTCAACATTAGGTTAATTCCTTATTGATACACCTACATAAGTCCCTTCAGTTCTTTCCAATCTCTATCTCTGTGTAGAACTATTAATATCTCTTCTTTTTTCTTATCCTCATAAACATTCGTCTAAAAATGGAGTATCGCTACCATATCTGTATTGGCGCTGCTCAATCTTTACTTTTCAGTCTTGGCTTTCTGCCATATCACATTGAAATACTGGTTCTCGTCCGATCACCAAACTTGAGCAACGTCGAGCCTGGTCTGTACCTAGATTGGTGACTGCTTGGGAATACCAGGTGCTGTAAGCTTGGGTGTGCGGATGGTGTAATGGATAATGACTCGGAATTGGAAATCAGAGAGCCGTGTTCCAATTCCAGTCGGGTTTGTTTTATTTACTTACACGTAAGCACCCCTAGGAAAGTTATGAATCCACTTCTTTTCTTAATTAGTATCAGTAAAATCATTATTTCTGAAAAATTCTTACAATCTAAAAATATTTTCTTGCTTTAAATAACCTGCACAGGGTTGGCAAACCGTAAAAACAAATAAATCTTTTCAGCCTTGTACAAGCTTGTTTTTGAAATTTTCTATTCTATATTATTATTTTTTAATCATTTAATAAATGTATGTATCTTTCAAATTTCACATCTGTGTAAGAGTTTTTTGTTTGTTTTTTTTTCGCTATTTAGACCCACTGGAGTGACAGAGTGTAATCGATTTCTATTTTTTCCTCAGATTAGGTCATTTGCAGTGGTGTGTAGTAATATGAATCTATTTTCGGAGTGTATGATGAAATTTGAAAAATATTGGGTCATCCGTGATTGCATAAGATTTTTATCACGCCCGGACACTATTGTCTCGACTGTCGATTAGTTGTGTTACGGCCATTGTCTGCAATGGACGTTACTCCTAGAAAGCGTAGGAATATTGTAACGCTGCACGTGAACACTGGCAAGCCTTATCAAATCTAAGTACTATAGACTAGTCCGGAAACAACACTCCTGATTTTAATCCGATCGGGAATCTGTTATCAATCTTCAAGAAACGACTTCGTGGAATGGACATACGAAATACTAACATGTGCACTGGGTTATGTTTCATTGGAAAAATACGAAAAAACGTAAAGTCTATTGCTGGTAATAGTTTTTTCTTCAAAAATTTATTGCTGATATTTTTTTTGTTTGTTTACAAAGTATTCCTGGTATTAAAGCCCATTAAAGCCCTAACTGGTGCTACCACCCGGGTCAGGGTGGACCTGGGAACGCCAGCAATTAAGAGGTAATCATGAGTAGTAATAATAAAATGAATTTTTGTTTATTCATGGGAGTTATACCTATATATATATATATATATATATATATATATATATATATATATATATATATATATATACATTTCCAAATATGTTAATGTCTGTATTCACGCTGTTAAGCAAAAGATTCACTGAGGCGTTGATGAATGTTACGCAACAACTTGGCTAAACTGATGAAGTTTGGTGCGCTTTGTGAAATCGTGTTCGAATTTTGGTAAATAAATCTTTTATTGTTCAATATGAAGCTTATTTGATTTCATTTGCCTGGGACATGCAGTTACTCAGATATTCCCATTTTAAATAATTTCAATTTTATGGAGACACCTTCTATTTTTTAAATATCATACATTGAAATTGTTAAATATGTGCAAAAAGAATTGATTATTTTGTCATGTATCATTGTTCTTTATAGGGCTTCTGCGACAAAGTGTACCGAGCTCGGAGAAAGATGATCGCTGACCTGGCTTTTGATTATAGGCAGTAAGTATTTTTGTTTTAAATATTAAGTTTCCTGTAAAGGTTTTCTTAATGGCGTCTAATGATAAGAATTTTTATTTTTTTTTTATTACTAACTAACTTAAAAGCTGCAATCCAAGCGGACTTTTAAGTTAGCTCTTGCGGAGGGCTAATTTGGACCGAAACTCCGATTTAAGCTGAAATTCCAATTCCTACCGAAAATTCAGCTCTTCAAATCACAAACTCTATAGAACATCAATTGTGTTGTCCTTCAATTGACAAACTCTGCGGGACTTCAAAATCTCACGACACGAAACCTTTCACTTTAACTATGATTCCTTGGCATTTTGAAGAAATATTAGGTTGGCTAGAAAGTAATGACTCACTTCGGAAGCGGGAAGAAAAAATACAAATTTTATGGATCATCACATTTATTCTTCAAAATAAAGTCTATCATTCTTGACGATCTGCCAGCGATCAGCCAGCATCCGAATCTGTCCCAGATACCAATCCGCTGGCTTTGAATCAAAAAACTGTAAACTTATTCAAAAATGTTGAATCCCTGGTAGCGGAGGAAGTGTGCCATTGAGCATTATAGACCATAATCACCCGGAGCATCATTGAGACTGAATGGTGGATGTAGAAGAATCCCAATACCATCCATCTGTTTGAATTTCTCCTTAGTCAACCTGGCAGTGTGTAGTCTCATATTGTCTTGCTGAAACAAAGTCCAACCTCGATTGACCAAAGCAGGATACTCCTTCTTTAGTTTGTCGTAAACGCGGTCTAGCTTCTGGCAATAGAGTTTAGCGTTGATAGTGCGATCCATCTGAAATAGGCTCAAAATGCAGTACTCTTTGGAAATTCCACCGGATCAAGATTTGTTGGGTTTTTGTCCCACTTCCTGGGCTAGGACTTTCTGACCACCCTAGTATAACTGATTTCCTCAATTCACAAAGTTTTAGAAATATTTTAAACTGAATTCAAAACATATTTTTTTTAAATTTACAAAGTTTTTGTTTCTTTAAACTCAATATTAATTTAAAAACTTTTAAAATCCTTAATTTTTTCAATTATTTTAAAATTTGAATTTTAATTGCTCCCTCCTCATCACAATGTACATGTCCTGTCTACTGACTAGTGAAGGCGGTTTCACACGGACGCCGTAGAGACATCGCTAAATACATTCCCTGTGATTATAACAACTTGAAATAATAAAAGATATTGAAGCTTTTATTGTAATAACCAAGGATTTTTCAAGAATATGCCTTACGTGTATTGCAAAATTAAGAATTTAGAATTAATCAAATAGTACTCAAAATGCATTAGCCTATTTATCAATGTTTCTCGCGCCTCATAGTCTAATCGATAGTGACCTCTCGTGCACCTGATAGTGACCTCTTGCGCACCTGATAGTGACCTCTTGCGGTGCCCTAAGTTTCCGGGGAACACTGGTTGAAAAACATTGCTATAGACATGTAGACAAACATGTCATCGATTAGAAAGTTCTAAACAAAATGCAAGCTAGAAAGACAGAAAGAGACTGCTAAAATTTCTTTGAGGCACTATGAAAAAGGACGGCTTGGAAAACTTAACACTCACAGGACATTTTGAAAGCGAAATCGCTCGGGAAAACAAACACATTATAGAGAACAAAACAAAAATATATGATTTAACTTCGTTAGCATGGAAAATTCATACTCCTCACCGTGTACGCCTTGAAAATGGCAGAATTGTTTACTGAAAGTGCACAGGGAATATGAATGCAATGGCAATTTCTCTACAGACAAAATCATGAAAAAAGGAAAATTTGCTCCGACGAAAAAAAGAAAAAGGAAATCAAAACATCAACAGATATTTTTGTTCCGTCATATTTAAAGAAATATGCATAATTTTTATTTATTTATTTTTTTGTGGGGGGGTTCTGGTTTGTGGTACATATTTGAATATAAATTGGCCAAGATCTAAGTACTTTTGGCTGTCACTAGCCATTATCAATTTTTAACAATTATTGCGTGTTGCTTTTTTTTTTTTTTTATGCGTGTTATATGTCGGTTTTGTCAAATATCGCGTATCTGTGTGTTAACATGTCGGTTCGTGCTGTGAGATTTTTAAACCGGAAACGCGATATTAAAAATGAAGAAACTGACATACCGCATAAAAACGTATTTGATAATACATAGTGATAAGAATAATTTATATTTAAATATGTACCAGAAACCTATGAAGTGATCCGTAATAAAGAAACAAATAAGTAAAATAATCCTTAAGAAAGAATTATTTTAGATCTTTAACCAAACTTGTATGAATGAAAAATTGTTACCCAAACACACACCCATTATATATATATATATATATATATATATATATATATATATATATATATATATATATATATATATATATATTAGATATTACACCAAAAAAATATCAAAATCTCTACACAACTGCAGTCGCGTTTTAATGCGTATCAATGCATCTATGCAGACGATTGTAAATTACTGACGAGTGAACGATTTATTTATATTTAAAACCAAAATACAACCTCTTTTTACGAAAAAGGCAAAAAAGGCGAGTTATAAGGTTTATGGGTTTTACTCTGATTAACCAATCAAATATGACCTACGTTAAATTTGAACTAAGCGAAGAAGCTAAATTTTAAAAATTATTTTTTATAAATGGGTCATGACCATTAGATTTGTAGCTAACGGTAGCCAGACATAATCTAGAGCGGATGTTAATGGATATATAAATTATACAAACTAGACAATGCCATTTTCTAATAAATGAAAATGGTGTGGAGAATTAATTTAATAAAATGCTAAACAAGTTATGTGCTTTGTGAGTTTCCTACATAAAATTTTTCATAGTTGATAAATAGCTTCTTTAAGAAACTAGTAAATAATTTAAACATAGAATTATTTGATAAATTAATATGCACCCGTTGAAGAAATATCCTTCATATAAAATGTTAATAAAACTAACCAATCAATGTAAAATGTCAAAAATACCAACTAAATAACTATACATCCGTACAAAATGTTACTAATACTACCAGGAGATTAATACAAAATTATATTAAATCCAAATTAATCTTACAAATAGAAGCATAAGCCATATCTGGTGCAACGCAGTCCAACTAAAATATAAGAAAAAGCATAATCAAATTCCAAAGTTTAACTAAATTAGAAGTTAAATGGTAAAGTATGTTTACAATTTACTTTTAATTTATTCCTTTCATTTAATAAGAAATTTTTATTGAATCTGATAATCTCTAGTTTTTCATGTAAGCACAAAAACCAGGGTTCATATAAACATCAACATATCCTTACCATTTTTTTAAATTTTCGATTTCAGATTAGGAATCTTATTATCATCTTTTAAACTCTAAAAATATTTAGAAAGTGATGAATTATTTCTGTAAGTACTATTGGTGAAATACAAGATATGTTGATACCACCTAGTCTTGAAAGAATTCTTAGGACTACCATTATAGAATTTTTCAACCATTGGATTCTCTATTGCAGAGATAGTACAAGAGATTTAGTTAAACATTTGTTTGGCACTGGGCATTGGTCAGAATGCCTACAATTACACTGGCCAGTATCATTAATAATATTTTCCTTGGAATGTGTATTATGATACAGATTATTAAATTGGCTTAAAGATTTATTGTTGTGTAACTTTATGATTTTCTCAAGATGACTGGTGTTGCTATAACTTAGTTTTAATGTGTTTCTGTTAAATATTTTACTAAGAGGGATAATTTTAGGGAAATGTTTATCAATTAAATGAAGAAACTTCTGGCCTAACTTAGTACTGACTAATTGATTAAATGGGGTGGGGGTACGAAATGATATTCCTATTTCTATTTCTTTTTTCATTGGACTACTATCATCATATTTTCTAAAGTTGATTTCAGCGTCCATATAACCACTATTCTTTAAAACTTTATCATAAGCATCACTGTATTTATCAAACACATCTTTGTCCGATGAGTGCTTGCTAATCCTACGTTCTACAGACGAAGGTATATGTTGGATAATCCAACATATAGGGTATGTGGCCGTAAATCTCAAGATAAAGGTTTATTTAATGCCGAAGTGTAAATATTTCGTATGCAATTTTATTTGATTTTTTTGATAAATAATGGTTTAGTGATACAAGCCTTAGTAATTAACCCCATAGTTTACAACACCTGGTATCCCCAAGCGTTGAAGCAACGAAATGCTATCCAGGTTCGACATTGGTTAACACGTCACCCATTTATGCCAAAAATAGACATGCGTATATACATGACATTATGTATTGTGACACGCGGTGTGTAATGGACAGGGAATCAATTCTTCTTTTATAATATAGATTTAAGGTCTATATTCTAAAAGAAAACCTGATTGAGAGAACTGTAGACCTACAGTTTCCTGTCTTTCGTTGCCCACATTTCATAGATAGATAGATAGACAGAGAGTGAAAAAGAAATAGAGAGAGAAAGATATATAAAGAGTAAAAAAAGATATAGAGAGAAAGAGATAGATAGTGCCTGATATATATATATATATATATATATATATATATATATATATATATATATATATATATAGAGTGAGAGTGAAAGATATATATATATATATATATATATGTATATATATATATATAGAGTGAGAGAAAGATATATATATATATATATATATATATATATAGAGAGAGAGAGAGATAGAGAGGAGAGAAAAAGAGATAGAGAAAAAGACAGATAGAGACAGAAAGAATATATATATATATATATATATATATAGAGAGAGAGAGAGAGAGAGAAATGAGATAGAGAAAAATGACACAGAGGGAGAAAAGAGATAGATGAATGGGGAGTGACTGAGAAAAGAGAGAAAATAGATAGATAGATAGATAAATAAATAGGAGGAGAGAAAAGAGATAGAGAGAAAAAAAGAGAAAGATAGAAAGAAAGAGAGAAAATGAGATAGATAGATGGGACGATACATATATATATATATATATATATATATATATATATATATATATATATATATATATATATATATAGATAGATAGATAGATAGATAGATAGAGAGAGAGAGAGAGAGAGAAAGAGATATATAGTGAAAAATATTTTGTAACTACTAAGTATGTAAACCACGTAGGCGCATGCAACATCACACGTAATGTATGACGGACAGTCACATCTATTTATATATATATATATATATATATATATATATATATATAGAGAGAGAGAGAGAGAGAGAGAGAGAGAGTATGTATATATATATATATATATATATATATATATATATATATATATATATATATATAGAGAGAGAGAGAGAGAGAGAGAGAATATATATAGAGAGAGAAAGAGAAAGAGAAACGGAAAATAAAAATGTAGAGAAAAAGAGATAGAGAAAAGAAATATATATATAGAGAGAGAAATAGGTAGATAGGTAGAGAGACTTTACGACGCCCCTCGTAGTTTGGGTAACTACCAAGTATGTAACATGGCTGTCACATGCAATGTCCCCCGCAGACGGACAAATATCCATTTCTCCTTTTATAGCATAAATTACAAGAGTAAGAGTAAACTTGATTACACTTATTGACAAAGGTAGATTTCAATTTTAGTTGTTGAGATAACATAAAAGTCTTGTTTGTTATTTTCGTTCTATATTTCCTAAAGCTGAAATGGCAGTTAATATATTTGTTCAAGTTACTTTACCTCGCAACATTTCCAACCGAAGAAATTCATCTATGGATAAATTTTCCTGTTTTCCACATTTCCAACTCCGTCATCAACCAAGGGAAATGAGAAGTTAATAGATCCAGCCACCTTGCGTGCATGACTGAATGTACATTTCACAAAGTTCAGCTTGAATTACCTTCATCCATTTCATAGAAATTAAAAAAAACAAACTTTTTTTCTTAAAAATAGAAATCTCGTCACGTCAAAAGTAAAATGGCGTCTTCCATCAACACTACGTTAATCACTGATTAAAAAAGAATGAGCAAACTTATTTGGAATAGGATTCCAATTTTTTTAAACTGATTAACATCCAGTTTATTAAATTGTTCATATAATAAACCAATTTTGTATGTAATTCTGGCCTTAATTTCTAGTTACTAAAATGTCGATTCTTCCTCTAGGAGAGTGATTCATTTCTCTTTCTCGGGCAAACGTTTTCTGCTGGCATCAAGTGTGAAGATTATATTATTTTCTCTGGGCCGCACTATCAGAATGAAAATTTGCTCGAACCTCACTAAACTTTATGTGATAAAAAGTAAATTTAAAAAGAACAAAAACAGAGAGAGTGTGTTAAAGGGAGATAAACGCGGATTCGAAAACAGAACATTATCCTTGATAACTCTCTCCTCAAATTTGTGGACTATAGTTACTAGATTCTTAAGACTTAATATAATGCAAAAATATCACAATGATAAAATCGGTCATTAATTATTTACAACTACTTATACTGAGACTCTGTTACCTGCAAAAAGTGGACTGTATCGTTTTTTTTATTTTTTGCTGCTAGGAAGCAGCGAACTGTTGGTTCACCTGTCATGTATGAACAGTTTTTTTCGCCAAAATGTAATTTAGATATTTATAAGTCTACCATTCGTACATAATTTGAATATTGCTGTCACTATCTACTCCTATTGAAAAATAATAATAATAGATAGTAAACGGCGGAAATGTTAACAGTTTGGAGCTGAAGTAGACATTGGAAGGAGCCGGAAACCTAACTCTAAACATGAACAATACGGGACGTCCAGTAGATTATATTCTATTATTTTTTTTAACTTAGTATACTTTGCGATATCTCCTATCAGAGTAAAATCGATTGGAACATAAACTGTCGTAATTATCAGCTTTTTTCACGACTAGTTCCAAATATCTCAAAAATCCTTATGTTGTAACCTAGGGAAGATTACTGAATAGAATAATCATACAAAGGTTGGTAATGAACGATAATACTTAGGACAAGAACAGCACATATAAGATTCGCCAGCGGCGCGTAGAAGTAGTAGTCAAGTACTAGAAAAGTGAGTCAAGTGAATTCCACATGAATCTTCAACTGCAGACCAACATACAGTATTTACTACTGTATTTATGTGAGTGGAGACATATCCATTATCGTCCATAGATATGCTACAATAGTATACATATATCAGAATTGCTGACAATAAAGGAACCCAGATGCACCCGGAAGTTGATTTGGAGATACTCATGGCCGCCGAATAGACAAGCACGCGGTTTTACAAATTTGTAATACACGTACAATTATAGAACCAACCGTCTCGGAGAGGATTTGGGCAGTTTCACACACATCGCAGACAAAGTGTAAGATCCATGTGTTGGATGAAGGATCGGGGCCGCATAACAACGCACGGAATATGTAAGTATCGGAGTAAATAAAATGTAATGTAAAGCCTGAAAAATTCAAGTCTTGTGTTATCCTTTTGCCGGCACACGTACTTCATTAAAATATCAATGTCTGGAACAAGGTTACAATAGGAGCATTCAGGTTGGATCGAATTCATTACACACGAGATTGATTTGCTTCGTATGATTTTATAGCAAGTAAGATTTTAATTAATTTTATAACAGCCGTGGAGTGGGTAGCCATGTTCAAACGCAAAGTAACAGAACTGTTCGACAAAACAGAATTGACAAAGTTTGCAATAACAAGAAAAAGAAAAGAAAGGAAAAGGGTAAAAAATAACGTGAAGCAAGCAAGGAATACATGCAAGGCAAATTAATAGTCATAAGGCAAACCAACAGTAATAAGGCAAAAATATGACAAAGAATTGGAGTTGACATACCAGAACTAGTTCGGACAAGCGAACGTAGCGTTCTGACTTCAAGACAAGACAAACAGGGACTGAGTCGGATGAAACAGAGAACCGGCCTATTTTATTTGCTAGGAAAAAAATTCACAGCATGCATTTGTGTGTTTTTGCCTATAGAAGAGGAGGGGAAAGTGCTTTGCAGTTATTCCTAACGATTGAAACCAACAACGACGAAGAATAAATATTTTTTATACATTACTTGTATTATTTTCATTATTTGACCGTTATCCTCATCTTCATTTACATATTCACTACGTTTCTGTCGTTGTACGCTTTGGCCTTCTTCAGATGATTGGAATTTCGAACCGAACCCTTTATTTCATCCACCGGGGTAGATTGTTCTAGTTCCACGTGTCATGCCTCTTCCGGATGTCTCATTTATTTCCCTTTAACTCAACTCTCCAAGTTTTTTGGTTCACCACTGCTGTGGCTTGGTATTGAACCCACAACTCTTTGGGTCTAGTCACTGGATCTAACCAACGTCTTTATACACTGGGCCACCCAGAAGAGGTATGGCACGTGGAACTAGAACAATCTAACTCGGTGGACGAAATAAAGGGTTCGGTTCGAAACCCCAGTCACCTGAAGAAGGCCGGAGCGTACAACGGCTGAAACGTGTATATGGCAATATAGATGAGGATAACATTCCGAATACTGTAAATAATGCAAGTAATCATAATACCTCAGCTCAGTGATATAGACAGGTTGTAGGAAAACTAAAAGAAAAAATATTGAATAAAAATTGAGAGAATATTACGTAAAGCAGCACTTTCAACAAAATTAACGGCAAATTCCATTAATACCCTGCCGTGTGTGGAAATGTATGCATGTTAAGTGCTTTGTAGTGCAACTGCGGGCTAAATTGAACCAAATCAGATCGGTGCCGAAGATGGACATTCACTTCTCGAGGTGTTGACAGGTTTGATGACGCCTGTCTAAAAGAAATATACGGGGAAAACACGAGACCAGAAAACGACGTAAACACAGCTTTTGTCTGATAATTGAAGTTGTTAGGGCGGTATTGATGCAATACGATAACTGTCTATAGATACAATTAGTTCAGAGTGAGATAAATACGAAAGATGGAAGCAGAGAGATACGACCAAACTGAGATAGATACAGATACGACCAGATTGAGAGAGAGAGAGAGAGAGAGAGAGAGAGAGAGATATGAACATTTGGATATAGATAGACAGATACGAGGCGACTGATATACGAACGTTAACCCCTGCCAATACCTCACAAATAGTTCCGTTTTGATCTTGTGTACAGGTGGAGGGGGTAAACACTCTACTTGGTTTCAGTGAAATAATGAATGAAAGAAAGAAAGAAAGAAAGAAGACAGAAGTGTTTAATATCTCGTGCCAATACCTCAGAGACGAATCCGTTTTGATTGCATGGAAAAACAAAACACATATCAGAGACTCTACTTATGCGATGCGATAGGAGAATTTGAACGGATTTGAACTCGCCCTGACCTTATTAAATCATTAGCTGAAGAGTTAAGAATCAAGATTCCTCCTAAAATTCAAATAGGAAAACTGACATTTTCACATGTCTTTCTACTTATAATAATAATAATAATAATAATAATAATAATAATAATAATAATTATTATTATTATTATTATTATTATTATTATTACAACAATAATTGATGATAATAATAATGATGCCATGGCTCTCATGGCTTCTAATCTTTATTGATTGAGTGCATTAACATGTACATGTTTTGTGTAGGCTAAATTAAGGTGAATTACTGCAAATGTCACTTGTAGTGCCGCAGAGTTGCATGTAGTTAACTGAACCTAACAAGTTGAGTCTATCTGACGCACTGTATATCTCTGTTCATGAGCGGGAGGAGTCAGGGAGTGTCTGCTAAGATGTCGAGAAAGAGAGAGAGAGTTGTTTAAAGTCTTTTCATTTGTATACCCTGAGTTCTTAGAATAACTACCAGCATTCATATTTATGATTGGTATTACAATATTTTCTTAAAGTTGTTAAGCTCAAATATTTAACAATGCAACAGGGGAATTTCTACGGATATTTTATTGTCGTAGAATTCGCCATGAGCGAATAAGCTCATGGCGAATTCTACGACAAAAAATATCATTCACCGAAGAGTTGAGAATTAAGATTCATCAGAAAATTAATATAGGAAAACCGTGACATTTTCACCGGTCTAACTATTATTATTGTTTTTATTTTCTTTCATTTCTGGCGTTTACACATTTCTTTCCGGGTCCCGCCCAGGGACCTAAGGTTAGAAATGACGTCATGACAATTTCCACTGACAAAAAAAAAAAAAAAAATGATTACATAGATAAAGCCCTTCGTAAGGTGTGGGCTGTACTTGTCAGAACAATTTTCTGTATCTCTTCGAGGCATGTACTTCCAGGGATCCCTTCAATTAGTCTACTGGAATCTTTTCCAACCAGTCCTAGGGCTCCAACTACAACAGGGATTGTTGATGTTCCCATATGCCACATTTTCGCGATTTCTATTTCAAGGTCCTCGTACTTTGACAACTTTTTGAATATCTTCAAAGATACACTGCAGTCAGCAGGGTATTATTATTATTATTATTATTATTATTATTATTATTATTATTATTATTACAACAATAAGTGATGATAATGATGATGATGCCTTGATGCTACACCAGCCATGGCTCTCATGGCTTCTAATCTTGATTGATTGAGGGCATTAACATGTACATGTTTTATGTAGGTAAATTAAGGTGAATTACTGCAAATGTTACGTACAGTGACGCAGAGTTGCATGTAGTTGCTTGAGCCTAACTAGTTGGGCGTGTGTCTTTTAAGGGATGACGCACTGTGTATCTCTGTTCATGAGCGGGAGGAAATCGGCGGTGTCTGCTAGCGTGTCGACAGAGAGTTGTATTTTTTTTTAGATTTGAAGGCGAGGAAGTCTTGCTGATTTGATAACCACATCTACAGGATGATTGCAAAGAAACTCCCTAATTTACAATACTTATAATTTATTTATTAACTATAATTTTTACAAGAAATGCATATGAGAAGAAAGCGGTTGGCCTGAGGTTTTATTTAAAATTCGATACGGGCACCGGATTTCGCTACCAGCTTCTCTAGTCGCACAGGAATCGCGTCAATTGATTTCACTAGGAACTCTTGTGGCATGGAACATATACCTTCTTGTATTCTCCTTTTAAGTTCTTCCAAAGTCTTGGTTTGGTATAGCAGAATTGCTCCTTTAACCAAACCCCAAAGAAAGAGTCACAGGGTGTTTAGTCAGGACTCCTGGCTGGCCATTCATACATAAAATAGGGAGTTACTTTTTAATCATCCATTGGATTTTTTTAATCGGTATCACCCCAAGCAAGTAATCGGTAATAGGTGGTTGGAATGTCGAACTGAACCCTTTATTTCGCTCACTGGGGTAGACTGTTCTAGTTCCACATGCCATGTTTTAATGGATGTCAGTTATCAGTTATCTCCTGTTAATTTCCCCCTGAAAGTTCTCCACTGCCTTAAGCGGATATTGAACTCACACTCTTTGGGTCCTGTCACTGGATCTAACCAACGCCTTTATCCACTGTGCCATGTAGCGAAATAAAGGGTTCAGTTCAACATTCCAACCACCTGAAGAAGGCCGGAGCGTACAACGGCCGAAACGTTGTAATAAATATGGCGACAAAGATGAAGACAATAGTTCGAATAATGTAAATAGTGTACATAATACCTCATCTCAGAAATATAGACAGATACTGAAAGGCCGAAACGTTGTAATAAATATGGCGACAAAGATGAGGACAATAGTCCGAATAATGTAAATAGTGTACATAATACCTCATCTCAGAAATAGACAGATACTGAAAGGCCGAAACGTGGTAAATATGGCGACAAAGATGAGGACAATAGTCCGAATAATGTAAATAGTATTACAGAGACGTCAGTAATCACGAGAGCCAACTTTTTAGAGGCTCTGCGGTGCCTCATTCTCTCAGCATACAGGGACTTAGCTCCTTCGAGGACACGCTTACATTTGTTACGGGCAGTAGCAAATAGGCTCCTGTTATGAGCAGAGCTGTCACGCTGGTATAGCCGGAAATAGTGGTTCCTGTGTGCTATGGCGATTGAGGATGCTGGTGTGAACCAGGATTGTGGGTTCACCTGGTATTTCCGAAAAGAGATGAAAATGTCTATGCCGGCTTTGACCCAAGAAGAAACCTCAGTGGCGCAATTTTCAGTTGGGAGGTCAAAGGAACGTCACGAAAAAAATTTCAGAATCAGTCCCAATCGGCATGTTGGTAACGGAAAGAGGTCTTATGGGCAGAAGGTTCCTGTTTAATGGATGCTTGGAAGATACATCTAGTACATGCTTAATTCGACGCCGTCTCAGATATCCGACCTGAACGTATTTCTAGCAATGTATTAAAACCTACCACCAAATCGCTCATTTTTGGCTGTGAGGCATGTGTCTGGTATACTCTTATCAGACCGGCTGTCATAATGACTATATTGAACTTTGTTACTACCACAGATTCACTTTGTCGGTGGGCTGCTTCCATTTAATAATAATTTATATTGCAATAACTGTTTTGACTGGATAATAAGTCAAGTTGTGTGGCACAAGGTAGGTTTAATGTGCGGAGCCCGAGCGCGTACACCCGGGCTAGAAACAAAAATAGCCCGATCCGAGCAACTGTAGGTTGTATTGGCCTCAGTGCGAGCACCGACCCCTCTCTCTGTTGCAATGAGAGGGCGCGGCCTCGGGCAGCTCTTCCCCAGTGCTGGGTACCATTCAGTAGAATTTTCCTCAGTTACAACTCTGTCCTTTGACGGATTCACCCCTGAGTGCACTCTGCCCAAAGACAGAGACGCAACTGAGTGATGATAAATCAACCTGTTACAAAATACTTGATAGTAATTTACACACTTGATTGGGTAGTAATTTCTTAAACCCTTTTTCTCTCTTTGCAGCAATACACCAATTCCAAGAATTGATTATCAGGAAGAAGAAATCGAAACTTGGTAAGTCGTTTTATCTTATTTTTAAATTTCTTTATTTAATCATCTCACCCCAAGCAAGGCCATAAAACCACAAAGACACAATGGGCTTAATGAGTGCTAAAGAATATGAGAAAAAGAAGAACACTGTTGAGGTGAGAGAACAATAAAAGAACGGGAAACACAAAGACAAATAATAACGATTGACATTGCATTTCAATTTTTAAAGATCAAAGTTGACTGGAAAGCAAGAAGCCGAAAAAAGAGTTCCACAAGCGAGAAGTGCGAGAGAAGAAACTGTTAGCAAAGAACTTACGGTTGCATCTAGCCATTTCAACTGTAAAATGATGAGACCTAACTGCCAATCTAGCACTGGGATTAATAAAAATTAAGTCTACGTACCATAGCGAAGCATGAAAGCGAATGTTCATTTTTTTTTTATTTACAGACGCTTTATCCCCGATACTGAGTACTTTAAGCCATAAATATAGCGTATCTTAGAACTATATTTTATCATATATATATATATATATATATATATATATATAATGTATTATTTAATTTCTATTTTAAAATATGGTTCCATCGCTATACAGGAATTACCACGTTTCAATACAGAAACTCAAATTTTAAATTTAATTATAAAATTAAATCCAAAATCTATAGCTCCGTTCCATTCTGAAGCGATTTTGGGAATAACCAATAAAGAGATTTACTTCACTTATAAGCACAGACAATCTTAATATTTTAAATTCTTAAGGTTACATTTTTCGTAATCTTAACAATTTGATAAGGGGTGTTTGGGTTTTAATTTTAATTTCCCTAGACAAGTTCTGTATCAAATGTAAGTTACTTTCAAAATCAGATTAAGTTAAGGTGGGGTAGGGATGCCTGCTCACAAACAATGACATCCGTTTTTCGTGTGTCAAATGTGTTTTTCAATTATGAAAAGTTTTTGGCATTTTTATTTGGTCGCTTAATTTTATACACAAAGATGTCTTAAAGGGGTCGTCTGAATATGAGTAAGTCGTATTTTTATTATTTAAATTCTACTTCTACAAATTAAAAGTACTTTTCTATTTCTAATAGACTATACATTATGTTTTACAAATAAATATATTAGATTCGTATTTAAAAAAATGATTAATCAAAGATCAAGTATAAACATGTATGTTTCATCTTTCATCTCTTTTCATAATTAACATTATTTAAGGAAAATATTTGGCAGTGTCTACAAAAAATTGCTATTTCATTTCTTTGATTAAGTAAATTTTTATTTTACAGAAACTTAATGTATAATTACTTAGTATTTTAATATATATATATATATATATATATATATATATATATATATATATATATATATATACTGGGTCTCTCAGAATAAATTATCTAGATTTATAAATCTTATATCAAAACTTCATTGAAAATTTTTAACATGTGCTCCGTCTCTATCCCTACAAATTCCAAAGCTCACCTTGACTAAGCAGAAGATTTACCCACAGTAGGCTACTGCTTCTTTCTGCGGCTGACTGATTGTCAACCAAGGCTTACAAAATTCTATTTAACTCATGAAGTATTTGAGGAGTTATCTCCTGCACTGCTAACTGAATGTGTTCTTTAAGCTCAGTGAGACTATTAATCTTTTTGGCAATAAACCTTTGTTTTTATGAAACCCCACGCAAAGAAATCCATGAGTGAGGGCCAACAAAGATGCGTTCTTATGTATTTATTATTAATAAGGTTCTGTAAGGGAATGAAAATAAAATTAGATAAAAGAATTATAAAGTTGTAAACAAAATTAGAAAGTTATACACATATGAAACATTTTAAACATGATGAGATGAAATAAAAGTGTTTTTTAAGAAAATGTCCGATTAAACTGGAATAGGCGGTAAATTTGGGGGCATCATGTAGGCATATATATATATATATATATATATATATATATATATATATATATATAAAATATTTGTTCAAGTACTTTCGATAATTGCTGTGCTACCTAGACTTTTTTTTTTAATTTAATGTTGGGGTCGACATCTTATCAATTTACAGTTGAGATGTAACCGTAAATTCTATGCTAACGGTTTATTTTCTCGCACTTCTTGCTTGTGAAACTCCCTTTCGGCTCTATTTCCAGCCAGCTTTAATCTGCAAAAAATTAAATGCAATGTCAATCGCTATCTACTGTCTTCCTGATTACACTTTCCTTCTTCCGCTCATTATTAATGTTTCTGTTCCTAATTTTTCCATACCAAATAATCCCTTGCGTCTTAGTGGCTTTACTGCCTTGTTTGGGGTTGTTTCCGATTTAAAAAAAACAAAACAAAACAAAAAAAACATACACGCCCTGTCTGTTCTTTTCAATCAAACTTTCCTGAGGAATGTTTTGTTTGTAGTTATGAAACTGATTTTTAATTCCAGCGTATTTAAGTTTAATAGAATAAATTTCAAGTCAATCAATGTGATATCATTTAAACGGTCAGAATTTACTGATAACACAAAACACCTAATTCTAAGTCTGTCTATATATCTGAGATGAGGTATTATGTACATTATTTACATTATTCGGACTATCGTCCTCATTTTTGTATGTGATCACACATATAACGACAGGATGAGGGCTTAGCAATGGGCTCGCCATTATCACCAGCAATAGCGAATATATACATGGAATACTTTGAGGAAATGGCATTAAAATCTATATCTCTAAAGCCAACTATATGGTTAAGGTACGTAGATGACACCTTCATACTCTGGCCACACCAGGAATATGTTCAGGTTTTACTGGACCATGTGAACTCAATAAGACCTTCGATACAGTTCACAATGGAGAGAGAGAGTAACAACAAACTCCCATTCTTGGATGTTCTAATATCTCGAAGAGAGCATGGGTTCAAGACATCCGTATACCGTAAACCGACATTCACCGAACAGTACCTCAATTTCATCTCCCACCATCCATACAGCGTAAAGAAAGGGATCGTCCGCTGCTTACAACACCGAGCAAAAGTCATAAGTGGCGACCCAGAGACGTTAGATAAAGAATTGGTCAGTATAAATAGTACCCTACAACGTAACAACTCCCCTGGGTACATGGTAGATGCCCCCCCAAAACTGGGATAGGCGGGTACAAGAGGAGGAGGACAACAACACTCAGAAAACAGTCTGACTACCTTATGTGAAGGGGTTATCAGAGAAAATACAAAGGATCTGCGGTCCATATAACATCAGGACAACCTTCAAAAGCTGGACAACACTTCGCAGATATCTCTCCCGAGTAAGACTCCCCATAGATGAGAACATGACTAAAAACTTTGTGTACGCTATCCCGTGCAGCTGCGGAAAGGAATATAAAGGAGAGACAGGCCGCCTCCTCAAGGTAAGGCTTCAAGAACACCAGAAAGCTGTAACACGAGGGGAAGTAGAAAAATCAGGCGTAGCTGACCAAGTATGGAGAGAGAAGGGAGATCACCGCCCTCTGTGGGATCAGGTTGAGATCATAGACAAGGAACACCATTGGAAAATTCGTAAACTTAAGGAATCAGCACATATGCTAGGCAACAAAAATCTCCTGAGTAGACCAAGCATAGAAATAAATACAATATGGGAACCAGTATAAAGGAGTGCCAGAGAAAAACAATAATAACAACAAAGTTGCAATATGAGCTCTGGTAAAAACATGTAATGATAACAGCAAAAATTGTGAATATGAGCACTGGTAAAAATGGTTGCTGATGACATTAGGTTTATAATACCCAGAAATGCACACCCATGGCACAGTGGATAAAGGCGTTGGTTAGATCCAGTGACAGAACCCCAAGAGTGTGAGTTCAATACCCGGTTAAGGCAGTGGAGAACTTTCAGAGGGAAATTAACAGGAGATAACTGATAACAGACAGCCATCAAACATGGCACGTGGAACTAGAACAGTCTACCCCAGTGAGGGAAATAAAGGGTTAAGTTCGACATTCCAACCACCTGAAGAAGGCCGGAGTGTACAACGGCCAAAACGTTGTGATAAATATGGCGACAATAGTCCGAATAATGTAAATAATGTACGTAATTCTAAAATAAAAATTGATAGACAAAACATATATATGTGTGTCTATGTGTTTGCGCGTGTGTATGTGTGCGCGTGTGTATGTGTGCGCGTGCGTGTGTGTGTGTTTGTTTGTATATTTAGGTAGCAATCCTTCTTTCGTGCACGTTTCATTGAATATGACAGACAAGGTGTTTTGATTTAGTTTTTTACACAATTTCTCATGTGATCTTATTTTTTTATATAAAAACTGTCCAATTATTCTTTTTTTTTTCTGAGCGCTTTCGGCCATACATTTAGCCATTTTCAAGGTTTTAAATATATTTACTGTTTACAAGAAATAGATTGTTGGATACATGTATTTATATAATGTTTTCGTTTTCAGAACACAGCCAAGATATTGTGTTCATGTTCATTATATTGTTGATATTATTGAGTGTTGGGTTTTATTTGTTTTTATTGATAAGGCTTTCATTATTTTTTTAAAATGTAGATGCTATTATATTTGTATTATCAACAAGTATGTTACGAATATGGTCCAGTAGGTCTCCATGAGTATTTAAATAAGACCTAATTGAGCTATACTAGAAAATATGTAGTGTGAACCTTCTTGTCAAACATGTTGTAGTGTGGCCTATATAATTGTTTACGAAATTTTGATTGATCAGGAATACAATTCTTTAATGGGCATTTAAATTCGTAAATAATATTTGTTCTATTTAATTTTGTGCTAAAAGGTGAATTATTATTTTTAACTATAAGGTTGGCAGTTTTCAATTTTTTGTAATAAATAATTAGTCTAATTTTTTTTTTGCAACATGTTTGACGAGGAGACTCACATTACATCTATCTGCTCAATTAGGTCTCATTTAAATACTTATTTTTATTTGTTTTTAACTGAATGTGTGGGGATTTTTATGTATGTATCCGAAGGGAATGTTTTATTTTCCAAACACGGTCAGTGCGTTGTGTCAGTGTTCATAGTTAACGCTATTGAGTGTGGCTTTTTATATTTTTATTATTAGGGCTTCCATTATATTTAACCCTTTTTTCATATGGATGAGCCTATTATGCTTGTATTTTCTATTAGTATGTTGGAGTAATGGATAGCGGCTCGGATTGAGGAATCGGAGAGCCGAGTTCGAATTCCAGTCGAATCTATTACATTCACTTACGTGCTAATACCCTCGGGAAAGGTATGGATCCTGCTTTTCTCCACTGTGGCTAAATAGCAAAACAGACCGTGTTCTATAGCCTTGGATGGCAATTGGTCTACCGTAGAAAGATATGTCAACCTACTGCGGGAAAAATCTGCCTCGTCAGTCATTTATCGAAAGATACTTAATCGTCTAAGCGTGTATCACGCATGGCACATAACTGGCTGATTGTTAGGTATTGGCTTTAATAACATTTTACATGTATTTAGTAATTAAATGTGCATTATAGTGTAAGGCATATCTGCTCGGAACGAGAAATCGGAGAGCCGAGTTCGAATTCCAGTGGGTTTCGTTACGTTCACTTAGGCGCAAATATCCTAAGGAAATTTATAAATCCATCTACCCCCCCCCACCAGGTTATGTGTTAAATAGTAGAGCAGACTGGATATTACAGCCTTGGAGGGCAACTGGTCTACCGCAGAAAGAAATGGCAACCTACTGCAGAAAAAAATCTGACTTGTCATCGAAAGATACATGATCGTCTAGAGCGTGTATCACACATGGCACACAACTGAATGATGTTGCGGATGGAGTTTGGTAGGCTTCCGTACGTGTTTAAATGTGTCCTAATTGACCTATGCCCGGATAGGTGTAACGTGAGTCGTCTCGAAAGGCATGTAGTGGTATGACCAATATAATTATTTATGAGTTTGGTTTGATCAGGAACACCGTTCCTTAAGGGGCATTTGATCTCTTTTAAATAATATTGGTTCTATGTAATTTAGATTTTACCGGCGTGTTCTTATTGTTGGAGATAAGTGTTGTGGATTCCGGGATGAAATCCGGTGCCAATAAATAACAAACGCCAAAAAAGAATATAGGAAAATAAATGTATTAATGTAATAATACAAACTGGTAATGCAAGTTAGTAGTTCCAGGAATGCGGGTTAGTAGCAATATATATATATATATATATATATATATATATATATATATATATATAGTCTTTGGTATCGACGTATCAATGTATGACTTCTTACTGAATCTACGTGCTTGCTTACTGTGACTCTTGCTCTTTACGTTCGTTCTGGTTCGTGCTCATTCGTCCTTCTTCTCGTCCTTCTCACGGGTATTCACTAGAAGTAGTATATGTATTACCCTGGGTGAGTCCATTTGTGTAAAAAGGGGAGAACCCCTCAACAATAAGTTTAGGTGTTTTAATTTTTTGTAGCAGATAATTTAATTTTTTTTTTCTAGTCGACTGGGGTTGTGTATATCTGTATGATATTTGCAAGCTATATATATATATATATATATATATATATATATATATATATATATATATATATATATATATATATCTGTGTGTATGTGTTTATGATATTTACAAGAAATATA
>CAHIKZ030000835.1:1717500-1802500 GCA_903632075.3 Acanthosepion pharaonis | reverse complement strand
TTTAGTCTTACTCATTAACCCATAGCTGGGGGTAAGAAGAGGTGGATTCGTACCTTTCCAAGTGAATATAACGTACCCAACTAGAATTGGAATTCGGCTCTTTGATTAACATTTCTGAGCCGTTAGCCATTTCACCGCCCGTTCACCCAATCTTACAGCACTTGATATTCTCAAGCGGATCACCCATCTGGATGCCACTTATCAGTTATCTACTGTTAATTCACCTCTCCAAGTTCTCCACTGCCTTAACCCATTAGACATGACATGTGGAACTAGAACAGTCTACTCTAGCGAGCGAAATAAAGGGTTCAGTTCAGTTCGACATTCTAACCACCTGAAGAAGGCTGGTGCGTACAACGGCCGAAACGTTGTGATAAATATGGCAACAATGATGAGGACAATAGTCCGAATAATGTAAATAGTATATGATAAGTTATTATTGAACTATGCCGGAAAAAATCATACTTGTCTCCTCATTCTAAGAATCTATACCAGTGATATTTAACCAGCATGGCGCGGCACACTGGTGTGCAAGTGAGAGGTTCGTAGTTGAGCCGCTAAAATTTTTAAAGGCCATTAATGATATTATTTTTGAAAGAAGTCAAAAGTACAGTAAGATTACATATTATCAAAACTCCTTTAAATTGATTATATGAGTATATCATTGTTTTAGTCGGTGCCCGCTTGCATCCGAGCATTGAGAACGTCATCTTTTCTCCGTGTTTCCATTTTCTCCCTGGTGGCGAATCAAAAAGAGTTTGACGAGGCCATTCGCGTGAATTTGATCTTGGTGGACGATTCTGTGCAATGGAGAAACCCACTCACTTAGCCAGAAGCGTATCCCTCACGGTTAAAAGGTGATTGAGACAGTCGGGATCGAGCAAACTAGGTTGCATCAGGATGTCGAATATTTGGTGTATCAGTTCCGCCTTGGTTAAGCTAGCCCGACTGGCGCTTCCCTCTTCCGCTGATTCCTGTAGATCTTTGCTTATTCTGCCGTTGGGTTCATCGGGGGTTGGTCGCGTCAATTAGCTCCTTCCTCCTCGACCTTACCGGCATGGCTTGGCCCTACAGAAGTTGGAACTCCAGAGGGCTTCGCACTTGGGATCACTGGGACACACAAGCCCTCTACCATGACAAGGAGCGACCATATATATTTTACAATGAATGTCCGAATAAACAGGTCGTTATCAAATCTACCATATATTGACTTATAATTACTTTAATGACAATAATAAAAACGTATCAATGAGAAAGAAAAGAATAAAAGTATAAAATTATCATTAAATATATGAGAAAATTTTTTATTATTTAGACAACATTCAGAAATTATTTTTTAAATATTACTATCGTCGTCGCCACCCGCTCGCATCCGAGCATTGGGATCGTCATCTTCTCTCCTTATTCCCTTTCTACCCTGTGGTTGGGGGGCGGTAATAAAGATGGCTGCCAAGGACCAGTCTACTCCTGAAGAGTCGTGAACAAGAGTCACAGTGAGTAGTGGACGCGGTTGAGTGAATCAGGTCTTCCTGATGACACAAGTCTTCCCCATGTTGACAGTACAACTCGAAAGTCTCGGTTTCCGCCTCGGATTGTTCTACGCCAGGAAGGCCGATTTGTAGCAACAGTTTCCCAGGTTTCATGGTTGATCTCTGTGTCAGAGATGTTTTCAACTGATCCTTGAAGCGTCATTTTGGGCCTCTGCGTAGCCTATTGCCGCTGACGTGTTTTCCAAACAAGATGACACATTAGAGTCGAGTGGGATACATTCTGGACACGTAACTAACCCAGCGGAGGCGATGTTGAAGGATGATAGTGCCGATGTTGGGGAGAGATGTCCAAGAGAGGACCTTTATGTTGATGATGCTGTTCCCCCAACTGATACGAAGGATTCTTCGGGGCTTCGTTTGCCGGAACTTTTTATTTCTCAACGATACAAAGTCCATGTTTCGTAAGCGCACTGAAGGGTGCAGATGACCACGGCTAGGAAGACCATGATTTTGGTTTTTAAGTGTATACATAATCGATCATGGCTAGAATCCTTGGAAGAAAATTTAAGTATATGTCTGTCCAAATTTCGACCTTGCAAAGAAGATATTCTAAACAAAAAGATCAAGTTCAAGTATTTCATCAAATGTCAAATTATAATAAACAGAAAATAAATAAATATAATTTTTTAATGAATTTTAATTATTATCTTATTAAAAATTATAATAAATTGTTTTGTTCGTGTTAATAAATAAATTAAAAATATATGCTCTTTTTATCAATATAATTTAAGTGTGCCTTCTATAAGTTCAAATGTGCCGTGAGATATATAAAAAAAAGGTTGAAAAACATTGTTTTATATCGGTTTTTCTCACTCTTTTTAAGCAAAGGCACACCAATGAGCAAATGGAAACATTACGTAAGACTTACCAAAATTTTAAAAGTGTATACAATTAAATGTTATGAAATAAAACAATAGATTAAAAATTACACATATAAATATGAACTTAGTTTAGTTCAATGTTTCTATTCAACTATTTGTGCAGCTTGGACTCTGTGCCTCTGGTGTTTTTTCGTGATTTCTTCAATATTTGGTCGAATGTGTGATAAACAGACCCACATTTCTTCTTCAGTTGAGCGTGGTTTTTCTCGCTTCTTATTTTTGATGTTATTTAGGGTTGAAAAGCCTAATTCACATAAATAAGAAATAGAAAATTGCAATAAAACTGACGAATCCTTTTTAGTTAATGTGGGATATCTCTTTGTATTGAGATCCAAAATGTATCAATGGTATCGTCGATATTTTTTTTATTTTGAGCCTTTAAAAAATACTTAAAAAAAAATGAATATTCAAACAAAGTATTTAAAATAACATAATCGAAGAATAGTGAAATAATTATTTAAAAAACTTTTCAAACTTATTTATTCAAATACTAACGGTGTGTCATTACTACTACTACACACACACACACACACACACACACACACACACACACACACACACACACATATATATATATATATATATATATATATATATATATATATATATATATATATATATATATATATTACTGTGTCTTTAAAACCCAGTAATTTTAAAAGTTACTCCAAAATTGCTTGAGGATGAAATGGAACTAATGTCTTTAATTTAATTGCAAATTAAATTCGAGCTTCAGCTTCCATTTTTGAAACATGGTTAGAACTGTGAAAAAAAAACATATTTTAAATCAATTAATTTATAATATTAATGCTCTGTAAATTTACATTGAGCACTATTTTGTAAAAATAAAAATATCTATAAGAACACCGGATTATATATCTTACTGTTCTTTATATATATATGATGTGACAAGATTTTATACTTAAGAGGAATGCACGGCGAAGAGTGAGAGAGAAAGAATAGTGATCTCTCCTGCTCTTCACTGTCAAATTCTTTGCCTTGAGCAGAGAGGAACCCGGACGAGGCTTTGCCGAAGAGCAAAGTTTCGTCCGGGGAGGTAGACAGTTTCCGAACCCGCTTATGCGGGTTCAAAGGGGATATTTTTGGCCGAGCCTACAGTCACAGAGAACCCACAGTAAACTTGTCCTTGTGCCACATACATCCCTCGTGCTGTTAAAGAGAATCACTGATCTATACGTTTAAATTATCTGCATCCTGCTTATTCAATTTTTTTTTTTAAGTCAATTAAACTCTTCTCTTACTGAAAAGAAATTAATGTAAGAGAATCGGAAAGAAAAGATGTCTGGTCCGCGAGCTGAATGTCGTTGTTATTTGCTGTCGTGGCTCCAGGCAGCAATCGCTGACTTCAATATGAACGGCGTTACTACTTCCGGTAATGGAGTTTATGCGGAATCGTTTCCCCATCCAATTCAGACTGTGCTTGCACAGCTACGTCAATGTACAACGTTTGTTTGAAAGATCGTCTACTTTTGCGTCGCCGAATATATATATATATATATATATATATATATATATATATATATATATATATATATATATATATTATATATATATATATATAAGATCAAGTGACAATAGACTTGTCTTATGTAATTCGGCATATGTGTTTAATTGTGTTGTAGACGCGTGGTCATCTGCGTCTCTTTGCAAACACACTCTCACAAAAACCTAGCGTACTCATGTGTGTATATCTGCGAACAGGCTCCATAGAGATGAATATAAATTTCACTGAATTATTCTGCGTGCGAATCTATGTGACCGTATCAACAGATAAGAGGCAAATTACTCTCCTCTTTTCTTCTCTTTCACTCTTATTCACATCATTCACTGTCATTCATTACAGCGCGGCTTGTCCGGAATGGACTTCCGGGAGAAATGGTTCGATCCAGATTAAAGAAATTCACTCATAGCACGAGACAATTTTGATGATTGGCACCGACTAATAAAAGCTCAATTTTATGATAAGTAATTGACTTTTGATATCGTCTGTAGCACGTCCTTTTCTCGGCCAATCGTCAACGCAGGCGCTCTATGACCGTTTAGAGATTCCGGGCACGATCTCGCAAGTCGGGAGACTTCAACGTTATTAACGCTCCATCGGATCACTACAGAAGATGATTTTCGCTGAATCACACTATGGCGTAATCTTTATGCCTTACACTGAATAGCGGTTAAACTTGATTTTCTTTCGAAATGAAGAACTCGTGTTATTTTTTAAGAATATTTTTCTTCTTTTGCCGAAAAAGAAAAACGTCTTTTCTCCACTTATCCTTTCAAAACAGAATCTGTTTGCGTAAAAGGTTATTTTTTTTTAATTCTGTGACAATTTTTTATTTTTTTATTTTATTTTGTTGCTTCCTTGTCAAAATGTAGCAACTCCTTTTCATAGTTTTTATTGTAACAGCTTTTTTTCTTAATTTAAATGATATTATACAACGGAGATGTATGTCTTTTATACGTATTCAGTTCTGATACGCAGAAGTGACTTCGTTTTATTCTTTAGACATTGTCCTATTGTGCTATATGAGAACTTTGTATGAATACAAATCAACAAAACTAGTTGTAACAGTAAGTTGTTTCGTAAAAATATATCCATCTGTAGACTGATATATATATATATATATATATATATATAAGAGAGAGAAAGAGAGGGAGACCTGAAGAGAACGAGATAGACATAGACTCTTAGATAGAGAAATAAGAAAAGAACGCATAGCTAGCTAGCTACATAGATAGACAGACAGACAGGAAGATAACAAGATAGACAGATATGAACAGAGCGAGATAGATAGATAGATAGATAGATAGATAGATAGATAGATAGAGACGAACAAAGCGAGATAGATAGATAGAGACAAACAAAGCGAGATAGATAGATAGAGACGAACAAAGCGAGATAGGTAGATATGAATACAGCGAGATAGGTACACACATATGAACAGAGGGAAACAGATATGAACAGAATGAGATAGATAGATAGATAGATAGATAGATAGATAGATAGATAGATAGATGTGAACAAAGATAGATAGATAAATAGATAGATAGATAGATAGATAGATAGATAGATAGATAGATAGATAAAAACAGATCGAAATCGATAGATAGATAAATTGATATATAGATAGATAGACATAAAGAAACGGTGATAATTGTTATCTTGGCGATCTTCCTGCTTCTCTAAAGTGTTATCTCCTCTTTCTTTTATAGAGATATCCTCAGAAGGGGAGATAAGTAACACATTACACCTTACCTTATTGAGATAGTTACTAGATATTCAAATTCATTTTGCCTCTTTACGAAGTAGTTCGAAATTTCGCAGATTTTGAAGAAATGTTTTGTATAAATGGCGCACTAAAGTTTAGCATTCCCAGGAAGGAACGTAAATCTGTCAGATTTTTCTGATAGTTCAGCCTGTTGTAGAGTCGCTTCTTTGTTTGGATCAGGGCTCATAACATTAGCCGAAAATTTGACACCAGAAAAATCTTTATTATCAGAATCAAAAACGTATTCCCGCGTATTCAAAGTCAGTTCAGAGGTACGTAAGCTTTCAAAATCTTTTTCAAGTGCTGCATCATGCTTTTCGTCCTTCACAAAAACAAAAATAACGTCATGAATGTTAAACACACCCGGCATATCTGACTTCTTTTTTTTTTTTTTCATAATTCTTCGTGAAAAATTTCGCCAGCCCAATTCGTCCGAAGTTTAGCTTACAATAACGACGAAGTCTAACATGAGAAGAGAAAGCAGTAATATTTCGACTATCGGGGTGTAAACGCAAGTTAGGGAAAACTATTATTTAGGTCCAACTTTGAGAAACGACTTGATCCATTTAGCAGATGACGAACCTCCTCAAAGAAAGAAATAAAATGTCTTCCCCTTTTTATAGCTTTATTCGGTTGAACTATATCTATGCAGGTTATTTATTCCGTCATACAACCATATCTAATATCACCGTCCTTTTTAGGGATAATAACAATAGGTGAAACTCAATCAGTTGGTACATCTACATTCTTATGCCCGCAGCTTCAAGATGTTGTAATTCTGTCTCAACTTTTTTCTGTTCCGGGGGACGGAAAACGTCGATGAGGTTGAGAGACCGGTTTAACATTTTTGAGTGTAGTTTGACCTTTACACCCTTCATTTGGCCTATTCCATGAAAAATATCATCATATGTTTTTTTTAGCAATTTATCCATGTGAGCGGAGTTGCTAATCTTTTTAATAAATTTTAATACGTCAATATCTACTGCTGTTGGTGAACTAATTAAGGAGCCTTTACTACCTTCCACTACATAAAAATCAGCAACATTCAGCTTATGTGGAGATTCACTTGCTTTAAAGGTCCCTGATATTTTCAGGGGGTAATGGATAGCGGCTCGGATTGAGGAATCGAAGAGCCGAGTTCGAATTCCAGTCGGATTCATTACATTCATTTACGTGCTAATACACTTGGGAAAGGTATGGATACTCTACTTCTCCCCAACCCCCACCAGTTAGGGTAAATAGCAGAACAGACTGGGTTCTATAGTCTTGGATGGCAATTGGTCTACCGCAGAAAGAAATGGCGACATACTGCGAGAAAAATTCTGCCTCGTCAGTCATGTGAATAGGAGCATACTCATTATCGTCCGTAGGTACGCCACAACATTTTCCTTCCCAACCTTTTGTTTAAGGTACCGTTTAAAATCAATATCTTGATTTTATCATTATTTTTCCTTCTAGTTGCATGTACTATCCATTTTAGTTTTTGCTGCTGTTGGAAGTCTTCAACTGATATCGCTCATTGTTATTTGTTAGTTCTTTGTGGTTCTGTATCACCAGTTCATAAAATCTGATAGATAACAATCTTCTTTAAAACCTATATGTTCATTCGCTGGTAGCCATTTTTCGTCATATGAAAATATGTACTTAGGTGTGATTAAAAAAATCGGGACTGTTGATATGGTAACGGAACTGACGTACGCAGAGTGAAGCCGCTTGGCACAGATTGACCTTGAACACTATCGCGCTTGCACACGAAGTTATAACGCTCTCTCTCACTTCCGTTGTTTATAGCAGTGCTTGGAAGGAAAGTGTGTAGAGTGTTGTCGACTCCCACCCTACTGAAAACTTTTTTTTTTAAATCGTCATAACAGGTGACGAACGGTGTGTCTGTGTCTGTATGAAAGACTCCAACCTCTACGAGACTGAAGAAATCACGAATGAGTCGAAGCAATGTGAAGACAATGTTGATAGTTTTCTTCGACTACAAGAGCATTGAATATGCTTCTCCTGGTCAGACAGTAACATTAAGTGCTACCGTGATGTATTGCGGCGTTTGCGGGATGCTATTCGTCGGAAAGGTGCACAATTGCATGCGTCTTGTGAGCGGCAACTCCACCATGCCGCGCACCCGCCCATTCAGCGCCGCTTGTGCCACACCGTTTTAACCAAGACAGCATCGTCCTTGCATGGAGAATTGCTGCCATATATGGTCTGGAGCCCATTCCGTTTGCCTTGGGGTTCTTGATAAGATCCATAGACGGATATGCAATATAATTGGCCCTGATATTGCATCTCGTCTGCAGTCGCTCTCTCACAGACGTGCCGTCGCCTCTCTCTGTCTTTTTACAAATACTTTTATGGTAATTGCTCCGATGAGCTGCATTCGCTGGTTCCCAGACTTTATGAGTTCAAGCGCCCAACGAGGCTGGCATCCGGCTCTCACCCTTTTATGTTGAAACTTAAATGTAGCCGCCTCTTCTACTCCAATAGCTTCATATCTCGCACCTCTCGCCTGTGGAATTCCCTTCCCTATTCCTGTTTCCCTGATAGCTTTAATCTCCAACTATTCAAATGTAATGTCAATCGACATCTCCAGTTGCCTTGATCTATCCACTGGCCTTCTCCTCATCCTCTCCTCTATCATTCCTATCTGCTCTCGCTCCAAATCCTCTGTAACCTCTTGTGTCCTAGTGGCTTCCCGCCTTGCTAGGGATGAAAAAAAATCTCCAGGTCTGCCAACGACCATATTCTCCAGATATTGCCCCTTCCGATATTTTCCTCTTTCCAAAAATCAAATCCCACTTGAAAGGAACAAGATTTCAAGACGTCGACGTAATCAAAGAGAATGCGATAAGCCAGCAGCTCGCTATCCCCCAAAAAGGAGTTCCAGGAATGTTCCCATTAATGGAAACGCCGCTGGATAAAGTATGTGGTGTTCCAAGGGAACTTCTCCGGGATTATATGTCTTATGGTTTTATTTTTTAGTACGGATACTTTTTGATCAGACCTCGTACAACATAATATTTTAGTGAATTTAGTGCAATGACTCTGGGTTGATTAAATCGTTTTTACGGCTTATCAACCTGTCAAACAGGTTATTAAAAGCCAGAAAATATTTTTGGATCGTACATATTTTGGACCGGGGGTGGGAGGATAATATTGCTTTAATGATAAAAATCTTACTAATTAACCCATAGCTGAGCGGGGAAAAGGAACTTGGAACTTGGCTCTGCGATTTACAATTCTGGGCTATTATTCATTACTTCAACCACACATCCAAGGTTGCAGCACCAGGTAATCCCAAGTAGTCACCCATCTAGTTACTGACTCTTGCTTAACTTCGGTGATCGTACGAGTACAGGTGTTTCAACGCTATATGGCCGCAAAGCTCTTTAAGAATGTTCATATGTATCTTGACTAGACTAATATAGAAAGAAAGGGAGAGAAAGAAAGAAAGAAAGAAAGAAAGAAAGAGAATGAAAATTGCTACATATGAACTGACTAAAATAACTGCCTAGTTAGGCAAACGTATCCGAACAGACGATTTGTTTGTAAATGCTACTCGTGATATCATAAAATGCAGACTTCTGAAATGGCGGCCGAATAACATTTGGTTTGTGTTACTTTTTTTCCCCATAATCCAGGAGACATGTTTATCGGGCCCTAAAGAAACTCTACCCGACCCACGCCTGCAAGGAACACCGTCGTGTTTTTGACATGCTCGAGAAAGAAAACGTTTACTCTGAAAACCATGTCCCGCAACTGGAAGATGTCTCCAACTTCTTGAAAAGTAAGTTTTTTCTTCTTTTCCAGGAAACTGCAAAGAACACACTTGTAAATCGTTGTTACGTCTTAAAAATGAATTTTCCCTGATATGTCTATCGAGTACAATGAAATTACTAATATATGCATATATTTTTATTAAAAATCAAACCAAACAAAATTTTTCAAAACATCATGCAGCGTCTCACTAAATTTTAAACATTTTAGCATCCCGAATGTTTTTCTTACACCTATTTGAATATTATCTGTAACCTCATTACAGGTGACACGTATCTAACCAATAAGAAATAACCAAACAATATATCATTTATCTGCGTCAATTTGCTTGTTATCATTTCTATTTTTATCTCTGATGAAGCGAAACATGTTAGATTAAAATCTGTTTCCTACTTGTTCTTTATCCTATCATGTGTCTGTGTGTGTTTGTGTGTGTGTGTGTGTTTGTGTGTGTGTGTGTGTGTGTGTGTGTGTGATAATATAAGGAAAATTGGGAGACGTATATTAAGCTAACATGTTTCGCTTTTATTAAAGCTTCGTCAGATATTGAGGGAAAACAGACAGAAGATTGGTATTTTAAATTCTGTTTGGGTCAGTTCTCATTAGTCAGACACGTGTCACATGCATTAACGCCGTTGATAATTCTATATGTATATAAACTTGTAAAGATTCTTGTATATTTAAGTGGGCATCGAATGGTAATGTATATTCGTAATTTTGTATATGTGTCTGTCTAGTAGGAGTTCTAATGTCTCCACATCTGTGCAGTCAGCCGGCTCAGTGGGGTGGCATTCCACTCTAATCTGGAACAGATCTTTTTTAAGCACGTATTCTTTGTATTATATAGATATAAGTTAAATTCTTTAAAAATAGATTCAAAGAAAGATGGCGATGTAATGTAATGTTTTAGGTGTGTTTTTATCATTGGTAATAATGTTGTTATTAAGCTTTCAAAATATTTTCTCCTTAAATAATTGGTGATTCTTGAGAGCGTTTTCGTATCTGTACATGTATATGTATATACGTCTGCGTGAGAGAAACAAATCGTTACTTACTACTTCAAACCGAGCTCTCCGCCATGTTTCTGACCAGATAGAAATTGTGTGTGCGTTTGCTTCCTTTTTTATGGAAGAGCGCACATTGCAGGTGAACCGGAAGCTCTCTGGGAGTGGGCTATAAATTGCAAAGGGGAGACGCAGTGTGTAGTTATAAAGATGGAAAAACTGTAGCTAACGGAAGGTACACAAGTCGATATCCGATCAATATCGGCTGGGTCACCGAGAAGATGGGGTATTATTTTGAAAGACCCGAAACCCCTAATGAACCTCGGCTAGAAACATCACTGATGATGTGTACTAAAGCATTAAGTAGATGTATTTTATGAAATGTTCTTTTTAATTAGGGATTCTTAAATTCTTAAATGTGTGTATACGTGTGTGTGTTAAAAGTTTTGGTAGCTTATATATATTAAAAAATAGCGTATGGTAACTGCCTTAGTATCTTTCCCAAAATGCAGTGTAACTCATACCCTATTATACCATCACAGGAACCAGATGCAGGATTGACGGGAAGTTAACTCCTGGGTGACGAATGCGGAATCACATTACTCGTGCAAAATAGAGATCTATAAACAACCCTCTCCTTCACAGAGGAGTGGCCAGTCACTCAGACGCCGCAGGAGAGAGTGTCAGGTCCACGTCCAGATGAGGGCTCCGTTGGGGAGAAGGGGTGTGTTGCCGAAAGTAATTGGAGGAATATTCGAAGGAAACAAAATGTAAAGAAAAGATTCGTATCTCGTCTGATCATTTTGTTGATAGTTCATTATGTTGTGCATAAAAATGAGCGATTTTCTCTACTCTAATTGTTGAACTTAGAATCGTCCATTCGCTATTCTTGAGTCGCACGCATTGCCGCACTGAACTACGGTATTCGCTATTATTGTATTATTAATCCATTTCCCACACTTGATCAAACCTTTTCTTCACTAAGCTTTCGTTCCAGTATTTCCTTGTAACAAACTTAGTTTACACGCGCATTATAACATAATGCACCCCCCACCCCAAAAAAAACAGTTTCATCCAAAGCTTTTTCTTTTCTTTATTAATTATCTTTCATTTAAACTAATCTCTTTCGCATTTCTCTGTTTCATTAAGTTGTGTAGTTGTTATATCGGAAGGGATCAGAATTGTTGAACTTAGAATCGCCCATTCGCTATGAGTGGAACGTCTACTCATAGGAACGGGGTTGCAAGGCGTAGCGTTGAGTCGCACGCATTGCCGCACTGAACTACGTTATTCGCTATTAAACCTTTTCTTAACTAAGCTTTCGTTCCAGTATTTTCTTACTAGAAACTATGCGTTTATACGAGCATTATAACACATTGCAAAAAAAAAAAAAAAAACAGTTCCAGTCAAAGCTTTTTTTCTTTTTCAATTATCTTTCAATTAAACAAATCTCTTTCTCATTTCTTTCTTTCATGGCGACGTCTACAGTAAAAACAGGCTTCCAGTTGCGCCCTGTTGCTGGACTACTGTCAGCACGTGACTTTTTGGCCAGTTTAGCTTTCCGGGTATTCCAGTGTACCCAGTACGTACGTCACAGTTCAAAACCTGACCACTCACCTGAACCGTAAGTAGGCAATTATTGAAAAGGTCGGTCACAGAGTCTAGTATCAATGTGCTAAACAATTCCTTAATTCCCAATATTTAATTAATGAATTAGATATCTAAATAATCAATTAAGTTTCATTATCTAAATCAGTTGTACTCAGCCATTTTGCCGATGCACCTTTTTCATCAAGTCAGAATGCCATCCCCACCAATTTTCCAAGACTGTCCGACTCAAAAGGAGCATTCCAAATAATATGCATATTTTATTGAAAATCTTCATTGTTTTCCATATTAGTACACAGATATTTCCGTTCGTTATTTTTATAGAGGAGGTTTGCAGATTTAATAGCGATATAAAATGTTGATGGATTTTTAAACTTAAATACATGTACAATAATTTGTTTTAATTCATAACTAATTATTAAATAAATACACTGAAGCATTCTTCAATAGAAAAAATGTTCAACAGAATGCCAGTGTAGTCTAATTTAATAAACAAATGGTGTAAACGCAAAAAAAAAAGTAAAAGAAAAAGATATCTTCCTTTCTAAATCCCTGAAATTTCAAGCCTTTGATGCCCTGGTCTAAATCCCTCCTGAGAACTGATCTAAATAACCTATTACGATTCAAGAGATAAATATGTACATAAACATGGCCACCATTTTTTAATCCATCTTTCGAAGCTTTCACCTCCTTTATCGTCCCTTTCTTTTTTTTCTCCACTTTTTCTTTCTTTCTTTCTTTCTTTCTTTCTTTCTTTCTTTCTTTCTTTCTTTCTTTCTCCTCTCCTTCTAATCCTTTCTTTCTTTCTTTCTTTCTTTCACTAAAACCAAACAGTGCGTTCCATATAACTTTTCTTCATTTATCTTAAGTAACGGCAGGGCATAACTTACGCGCTAACAAACTAACAAAAGATCAGGCAGAATTATACTACGGTGTTAATACCATCGTCAGAATTTCTCCTTTTTATCTCTTTATTTTGTTCAGGGATTGCATTCATGAACTCCTCGGTCATGTCCCGATGCTAGCTGACCCTGACTTTGCGGAGTTCTCCCAGGAGATTGGACTGGCATCGTTAGGTTCCTCTGACGAAGACATTGAAAAGTTTGCTACGGTAAATATCTATCTATCTATCTATCTATCTATCTATCTATCTATCTAAATGAATACAACCATGGAGCAAGAACATACACTGAGGACTGAACTTCAGCAATACTTTGCGAGACAAGCTTGTTATGCATCGTCCAACGGTGGGTATTCACAGGAAATTAGTTTACCTCTGCTGCCAAAAATGACGACAAATTTTGTAAGTTTGTAAGTTTATTTTTATGTAAGTCTTTCTCTCTCTCTCTCTCTCTCTCTATCTCTCTATCTATCTATCTATCTATCTATATCTATATATATATATATATATATATACATATATGTACGATGTGAACGAATAAAGCACAATTGTAACTTTCGTAACATTTAATTTAAAGTAGAGCAATATTTCTTTAGGATATTGGACTGAAAACATGTCAAAATCGCTACACAGTGCAGTTGTGTTTCGATGCGTATCAACACATATCACCAGTCGATCGCCTGATGAGATGCACTGACAGGCATCGAAACACGACTGCAATTGTAAGCCGATTTTGATATGTTTTCAGTGTAATATCCTAATTTATATATATATATATATATATGTGTGTGTGTGTGTGTGTGTGTGTGTGTGTGTGTGCATATATATATATATATATATATATATATATATATATACCATAAATCAAGAAAACACCTAACGATCCAATTCAGTTATAATTTATTCCTTGTATATTTTTATATTCTTGAGTTACTATCATATTGCTCTGTAATTTACATTGAACTCTCTTTGGATAGAAAACTAATCACCCAGTTTGTTTCTATCGGAATCATGCGTTAATTTTATATTAATTTCATATTGATTCGAGTTTACTCCTGTCGTAAAAATGACAGTATATTTTCTTAAGTTCTTATTAACATTGAAAGATTTCCCCATGTGAGTCAGTATATTTATATGATTATTATATTATAGGGGATCAGATTATTACTTAAAAACAATAGAAACCAATCCCCCAAATTATGCCCATTAGAATTTTATATTCACACAAGTTTAGTTCTGTTGGTAAAAATGACGGTATGTCAGTCCTTATAATCATTGGAAGGATTCATCATGCGAGTCATGTTTTTAAATGCTAAATTATGATGGGGGTCAGTTTACTACTTAATAACAATGGAGAAACGACCCCCACTTTATGACCAGTAGAAAGTAGAATCTCATATTTATAAGAGTTTATACATGCATAGAATCTAACGGCAACTATTTTTAGTCCATAATAATTAGAACTTTTCCGCGTTTATTGTATTATCATAGGGGATCATTTCATTGACTCAGCAACAGTAGAAAATTAAACCCCTACTTGATGTTCATTTGAATCCTATATAGGCTTCTAGTGGACATATACATATATATATATATATAAAAGAAATATGTTGTAGTGGTTCCAACGAGAGAAAAGTATGTATATTAAAAAGAAGAGGGGTGCCGCAAACGTTTTTTGGTTGTAATGTGGATTTATTGAGAAAAAATATTATACTTTGTTTTACATAATTTCACGACACGTGTTTCTGGTCTGGTCTCATTTCTTCAGGTGAAAGTGGAGATTTTTACATATTATTAAAATAATTAATTTTTCTTCATGTTCAATGTGGAATATTCTCGATATGAGACATTCTGTTTGTGTGTTGGCAATCCGAATTTTCTTTCTAGAATTGTCAATGAAGAGTTCTGCGTGAAGGGTCATAAAACAATTAAGGTTTGTCCAGCGAGTAGTTATCGGCATTTAATCTTTTAATGTTTTAGTGACCTCTATGTGCTCTTGGATCTGTTTCTATTTTGGCGTGTTCCTGTCAGCATGCGTGTATATATGCGTGCGTATATTTCCTTACTACGAGGAATTCGTAAACTTATTTGTACCTATACACGCATACACACACATACACACTATCCCACCACAAGTAGTCAGTACACACACACATATACACATACTAATTCGGATTGCCAACACACAAACAGAATGTCTCATATCGAGAATATTCCACATTGAACATGAAGAAAAAATTAATTATTTTTAATAATATGTAAAAATCTCCACTTTCACCTGAAGACGGTTTGAGACCAGACCAGAAACACGTGTCGTGAAATTATATAAAACAAAGTATAATATTTTTTCAATAAATCCACATTACAACCAAAAACGTTTGCAGCACCCCTCTTCTTTTTTAATATATATATATATATATATATATATATATATATATATATATGTGTACATTGTTACATTATGTTTGAAGCTTAGAATCGAGAGAAATAATCACCATATTTCGTACATACGCACACATGTACACGTGCACAAAAACTGGCACACAAACACAGACGAAGAGGAAAAGCAACCTAACACCAGTCACATGACCTCTCAACTATGCAATAAATTAAATTAATAAAATCAAACTTAGTATAAAAATAACAAAAAATGAGAAAAAGCCATTATTTGCTGAAACCTTCTGACGAGTGGATTGAACAATTACAAACAGTTTCTTCTACAAAACTCCGGAATTGAAGCGCTGAATGTAATATCAATCAGGTAAATGATAAAATTATATTTGTATTAATCATTCTTGTCCCTCAATTTATATATATATATATATATATATATATATATATATATATATATATGTGTGTGTGTGTGTGTGTGTGTGTGTGTGTGTGTATTCATGCAGCAATCCTTCTTTCATGCATGTTCCATTGAATATGACAGACAATGTGCTTTGATTGACTTTTTATATACAACGAATATATATATATATTTCTCATGTGATCTTACAACTTTTTTCTTTTCGGTAGATAAATTATATAAAAAATGTCCAAGTGTTCTTTCTTTCCGAGCGCTTTCGGCTATACATTTAGCCATTTTCAAGGTTGAAATATATCAACTGTTAACAAGAAATAGATTGTTGTATATATCGATTTATATAATTTTTTCATTTTTCAAAACACGGTCAAGATATTGTGTCCATGTTCATAGTTGATATTATTGAGTGTTGTTTTATTTGTTTTTATTAATAAAGCTTCCATTATTTTTAGCCTTTTTTTTAACATGTAAACGATGCTATTATATTTGTGTTATCAACAAGTATGTTACGAATAGGGTGAAGTAGGACTCCATGAGTATTTAAATAAGACATAATTGGGCTATGATCAGAAAAATGTAATGTGAGTTTTCTTGTCTTGTTTTCTATATAATTTTTTACGAATTATAAGATCGTATGAGAAATTGTATAAAAAACTAAATCAAAGCACTTTGTCTATCTTATTCAATAAAACGTGCATATATATATATATATATATATATATATATATATATATATATATAGCAAACTGTCATTCACACAAACACACATACACATACACACACACACACACATATATATATATCACGTTTCTCGTCTAAGCTCTATTAAACAATATTTCTTATAAAAAACATATCCATGTATATAATATTATACAAATACTAGTTGATAACACAATAATACCTTCAGATATTAGAGGCCATCTACATTAAAACAAAGCAACCCACACTCAACGAAATTATATTTCAAACTAGTCGCAACACATTATATTGCATCTAGACATTGGTTCTGTTGTAATACTGCAGTCTATCGGGTGGTATGACGTTATAAAAGCGCATCCTGAACTTAAGATCTGCGTTTGCTATTCCGTTATCGTCGCATAGCAATTTTCGATGTCAAAAGAACAAAATATCATCTTTGACGGTGGATATCTTTGTTTCATGTCTCTAGAACTACTCTGAGGATGGCTCATGTAAGCCGAAAGCTTAGGACCAACTTAATAAAAAAAATATCCAATTTTTGTCGTTATTTTCACCAGAAATTAAAGCAAGTATTTGAACATTAGAATGGCTCATGATCAGACATAATAGACACTGACTGTCTGTTATATTTAATAATTTATGTTTAAATATATATATATATATATATATATATATATATATAATATAAATTTCAGATGAATTCAGTGGACAAGACAGATTGGTATAATTTTATACCAATCTGTCTTGTCCACAGAATTCATCTGAAATTTAACTATATTGTCGACATGGAAAAAAATAATAATAATCCCTTACTATAAAAGTAGATTACATTAACCAGAAAAAGCCTTAGACACAAGCGTCTATATTTTTAAATTTGTATTTTTTTAATGTAACTATAACAACAAAAACATTTCGATTTCATTTTTGCCTTGAAAAAGTCAGAAGACGAAACGCGTCGGCAAAATCTAAGATTTTTTCCAATTGTCATTTTATACCATATATATATATATATATATATATATATATATATATATATATATGAGCGTTTACTTCTATCGTAAAAAAATGAAGTTCTTACGATAAAGTTTTCACAAGTGTCATTATTTTTCAATTATTACATGAGAAGTTAATGGACTTTAACATAACATGCGCGCCACTACGTTTATCAATTATTAATATGCTGGGATGACATAATATATTTTCTGTTTATACATTATTTTTATCGGCCTGAATATATTAAAATATTTGTCGGATTTAATCCACTACATATAACATGTTGTCATTGTTTCGGAACAGAAATGAATTATCGAGAAAGGTTTTGAATGTGTGTGTTTATAACCAATAACTTGAGCTTTGCCGGAAGTCTTCTGTGGCATTATCGGTTAATATCCCGACAGGCTAAATGACGGTTTCCACATAGGATACAGGTTCGATTTCTGTTGGGAGACGCATATTATCTGCGAAATTTCTCGAATATTCAGGCGGGTAAATGTAATTAATTCTGTTTAATTTAAAAAATAAATAAATTAAAAAACCCAAAACAGAGCATTTACTCAAATATCCATAAAAGTAACGTATGAACAGAAAATATATTAAAATGCTTGTCGATTTAATCCATTACATATAATATGATCAAGATATAGTTTTAAGGTATGGTATATTTATGGGTTAAAGTGCTCGGTATTAATGCTCGGTGAGAGTTTCCTGCTTACACACAATCGTCAGGCCTTGACGATTGCGTTTAAGGCACAATAAGAGATTAGCAACAATAACTAATAATAAAAGAGAACAATTCTAACAATATACTCTATTAAAAGTTGTGTGATGGATGGAAGATTCGTTCTTACCGTAGAACTTAGGAACTTAAGCATACTATATCTTTCCCGCAACAGCTCTAGGTTAGGTTTTGAAGAGGCAACCAGACCAGAAGGATAATCTGATTCCCCCAAAAAAAATACAACTTGAAGAGAAACAGTTTACTTCAAGCTACTTTACCCTCGGCGTACCACCGCTGCTAAGGGTGTGGCAGATACGGTGTCACTACGTTTGCAATGAGTTACGGGACACGTCATATGACGTTTTCTTTTCTGGTCGTGGTTATATTTCCTCTTTAGTTCTCTTGTCACTTTACACCGGGCCTTCCGTTCACCAATTCCGTTCGCACTGACGGAAGCGAGAATCGAAACAACTGCGTCGAGTGAGGCTTGTGTAGTCGGTAAGAAACTGCTCCAGCAAACCGTTCAGATGTTCATACCGGTAATAAATTTGAATTTTTTTCAAAAACCTAACTCGAGACATTACGGCTTTCATAAATACATGAAATATTTAAAACGATCAGGACAGAAAATAATATAGCCGTCTCACTTCGAATGCATTTGACAACTATTCATTTATAAATTAGGCAAAGATTAAGACTAATAACTAATAGCAACACGGAAAATGATAAAAAAAATATACTTTATTACAGTATATCTTTTTAATAATTGTTTTATAATTATATTTGGTTATATGATTCGTTCTTCCCGTAGATCTTATTAGGCACAATAAGAGATTAGCAACAATAACTAATAATAAAAGAGAACAATTCTAACAATAGACTGTAATAAAAGTTATGTGACGGATAAAAGATTCGTTCTTACTGTAGATCTTATTAGGCCCAATAAGAGATTAGCAACAATAACTAATAATAAAATAGAACAATTCTAACAACAGACTGTAATAAAAGTTATGTGACGGATACAAGATTCGTTTTTACCGTAGATCTTATTAGGGCCAATAAGAGATTAGCCACAATAACTAATAATAAAATAGATCAATTACAACAATATACTCTATTAAAAGTTGTGTGATGGATGGAAGATTCGTTCTTACCGTAGAACTTAGGAACTTAAGCATACTATATCTTTCCTTATTACGTCAAGAGCTTCCTCCCTTTCACTTAAATGTACATTTCCCTTTGTCATATCAAGATTGCCAACATCAATTCTATAGTGCTTTGTTACCATTATGAAATAAAGCTTATGCATTCGTTATGATGGGTAACTGAAACCAGAAACATAAATAAATAAAACACAAAACAAAAAATACAAGCGGATCAGGGGGTATCATTGTAATTAAATTTTCTTGTGGTTAATATAGTAATTCACTCTTGCACTCTTCTAAGAAAAATTAACTTCCTGAGGGTATTTCGTAACCAAAAATTTAAAGTTTATTTTTTGACATGTGATCGATTTATAGGCGAGTATATGCGGTAAGAATAATTTTGCATTTCGAGGAATGGTGAAGATGTGCATGTCTGAATCAATGTCGTTCATTGTTGGTTTATTTTTCGAAGCATGTTTGTCGCCTCTTGTCTGCATTTTTTTTCTTTTCTTTTGCTGTTGCTATTGAAAAAGATTTCCGTCTTCTCACGTTCCTGTTGCATTTGCAAATAATTTTTTTAAACGTTCATATTCTCATACATTTTAATTTGAGTTCAAATGGTTATTCATGTCGAAAGTTTTGAGAGAAGGAATTACCATTATTATATGCCTTCCTATTCGGACAAGCGATCTCATCTTGGTCATAACAATAAGGAACAGAATTGTGGTTTTCACGCATAAGGCGATTTTACAGCAGTTTCGAAAGTGGCAGATTCGGCAATATGGTCGTAGATATATGGTCGTTAATATATCCAATTTGTCTTGTGCATCATATACAGTATCTTCTGTAGTTTTCCACAGGTTATAAGTGAAGGTCGATACCAGTGATCAAAGATATTAGTCGCAGTGGGAGAGTTAGGAATTACGTCTTATCTCTAGGGTTTCAAAGGTCTGTCCATCCTCCCATGTACACTAGAAAATTGCAATAAGAAACAGAGCCAAAGAAGTACCTTGACGAAGCTAAAAGCAAATAAGGATACAGGTAAAAGAGGATATATATATATATATATATATATATATATATATATATATATATATATATATATATAAAAATTCATATTTTTTTTTTATTTTTAAGTCGTTGGAAAATCAATTGACCGAAATTGCCTGAAGGTACCGAAAGGTTGAAACAAAGGTAGCGGAATCATCTGAATACCTAATTTTCTATACGATATATATATATATATATATATATATATATATATAGGAGTTGGACAAAATAATTGGAACACTTGTTAAATTCAAAGAAAATTTATTTAATAGTTGGTCCTCCTTTAGCCTCACAGGCAGCTTTAATACGTCTAGGAATGGAATCATACAGCTTCCTGACTTCATCCAGAGGAATTTTCAGTGATTCTTCCATTAAAACCTTCTCCAGCTCTTACGACACGACGGTGGAGGATAGAGGCTCCTAATTTGTTGCTCCAAAAAGCATCACAAATGTCCAATAATATTGATATCTTGAGATTGGGGAGGCCACTCCATGTATTAGAGCTCATTTTATGCTCTTCATACCAATTCTTAACCACTCGAGCGGTATGTATTGGAGCATTATCGTCTTGGAAGATGCAGTCACCATCAGGAAATAAAGTCTTGGCCATTGGATGATCATGATCTTCCAAAATGTTCAGGTAATCTTTGCTGTTGTTTCTACCATACAGGCTAACTATTGAACTGAGACATTTCCATGATATGGCGGCCCGAACTATCACTGATTCACGTCCATGCTTCACTGTTGGAAGAAGGCAGTCAGGGTTGTAAGCTTCTTTGGGTTGCCTCCACACATAAACTCGCCCTGAAGTTGGGAAAAGAGAAAAACTAGACTTGTTTGAGAATATGACTTCCATTGGTCTGCCGACCAGGCATTGTGATCTCTGCACCACTTCAACCTCTTTTGAATGTTGCGAGTGGAGAGAAGAGGTTTCCTCACAGCGGCTCTTCCATGATATGCAGCCTTATGGAGCTCACGGTGAACAGTTTTAGAAGAAACTTAACTATTCAGATGGTTATTCAACTCAGCAGTCACTTTGTCCGCATTTGTCCGATGATTTTTTGTCACATTGCGTTTCAATGCACGTCAGTCCCTGTCAGTAAGTTTGCAAATCCGGCCCGAATTGCTACGGTTGCTCGAGGTCTTGCCCTGTTTCTTGAATTGCATCAGTGTTCTTGATATGGTAGCTCTTGAAAAACTAAACAGTTCAGCAACCTTAGGGATCGAAACTCCTGCCATGCGAGCTCCAGCAATTTGCTCTTTTTCGAACTCTGAGATAAATAAACGAATTTACAATAGATATAAACTGCAATTACGAAGTTTTAGTCAAAGTTCTTAATATAATAGGTCTTTGAAATATAGGAGTGGTTTTTACAACTGTTCCATTTATTTTGTCCAACCCCTGTATATACATACATATATATATATATATATATATATATATATATATATATATATATATATATATATATATATATATATACACATCTATACATATATATATACACATATACATATATATATATACACATATATACATATATATATACACATATATACATATATATATACACATATATATACACACATGTATACATATATACACATGTATACATATATATATACATATATACATAAATATATACACATGTACGCAAATAGATACACACATGTATACATATATATACACATATATATACATATATATACATGTATACATATATATGCACATATATACATATATATATATATACATACACATATATACATATATGTATACATACACATATATACATATATATACATACACATATATACATATATGTGTGTGTGTGTGTGTGTGTGTGGATTTGAATAATCATAATTAAGTAATTCATCGAGTCTATAAGAATCCTCAACAGAAGCCGTTTCGTCCTCTTTTGGGACTCATCAGCAGTGTGCGTCCTCTACCGATAATCGAACTCGGTTTGTTACGATATGACGCAAGCGTCATACCTCACTAGACCAACGGGTTTCGGTGGCGGAGAGGCAGCAAACCAGACTCGATATAGCGCCTGCTCTTCACAAATTCCGTCGTGGGACTCATCCAAGTCTACTTATATCAACGCACTGTGCCCCCCAGAAAGCATTGGATGTTTGTGTCGTCCTATTTTTGGAATCGTCAACAGTGCCCTCCCCTACTGTGAATTGATCCCGGACCGTTATTATTGTATTATAATCAACAAATATCATATATATGATATTTGTTGCGTATAATACACTTGAGGCACAAGGTTAAGAGCGGAGAAGGGTTGAGGCTGGTCGACATCTATCTATCTTATACCTAGCTAATCAGATTCTCGACCCATTCATTCCTTATAATTTGCACATTCACCACCATCAAAACTCACCCCTCAACATTCAACCCTCCATATACCACAATACCGCATACTCTGAGGGAACTTACAAAATGCCCCATGACACAAAAATCACTTTGTGTTATAGAATTATATATTATATATAAAAATTAAACGATGATATGAAATGAGGGGGGTGGGTACGAACTCAAAAACAAACTAAAATATAACAAAACACATAGACATATATATATATATATATATATATATATATATATATATATATATATATATATATAAAAAATATATATGGTGATAATTCCGGAAGTGTCCAAATCAAGGGAAGTTAATGCTTATGACAGTTATACTCAAAATGTCTCGGCTGTCGCGCATTTTGGCCTTCTTTGGTTGTCTGTCTTTGTATTCAGTAGCATTCTGGGAATTTTGAACCTTTTATTTAATAAAAGAAGGTAGATTGTTTTTGTAATATTATAAGTACACTTAGTGGAAGCTTTATTTGACTCGTTCTCTTTCAATGCTGTAAAACCGTTTATTTTATTGTGGTGGATGGTTACAAGGGAGAGTGGGATGTGCTGATTCTATTACCACAGTTCTAAATTTCGTTTTCCATGCTTGTGGTATATTTTGTATTTCACCCACGTTTATTCGGTTATTCAAAAAGGAAGGATTCGTAAAAATTCCACCAGCTGAATGGGGTGATTTTATATCCTGTTGCGTTATTTAATGTCGAAATTACTATTTTTTAAAATTATTTTTGAGTCTGTGAGTATTTACTTAATTCTAGAATATAAATATTGTCAATTTATTTTTGAAACTATAAACATTTACTTGGTTCTAGGGATAAGTAAATATTGATAACATATATTTGAGTCCATAAGCATTACTTCGTTCCGGGGAGAGGTAAATACTGAATGTTTATATTTGGGTCCATAAGCATTTGTTAATTCTTGGGGAGGTAAATACTGAAAGTTTATATTTTGGTCTAGAAGCATTATTTAATTCAAGGGGAGTTAAATACTGAATGTTTATATTTGGGTCTATAAGCATTTTTTAATTCTTTGGGAGGTAAATACTGAAAGTTTATATTTTGGTCTAGAAGCATTATTTAATTCAGGGGGAGTTAAATACTGAATGTTTATATTTGGGTCTATAAGCATTTATTTGGTTAAAAGTTAGATAAATATTGATAAATTGATATGAGTCTGCAAGCATTTATTCGCTAGAAAGTTAGGTAAATACTAGTCGTTTCTATTTGAGCCTAGAAGCACTAATTAGTTTCGGGTTAGGTAAATATTAGTCGTTTATATTTAAATCTATTAGTATTCTGTCGCGATATGTAAATGAGAGTTTAATTAGCATAGCTAAGGCATAGAGACTATAAGAACTTGATTAATATATACGTTATTATAGACACAGCGTTTTCAGTAAGTATCCTCTGGTCATTATCTGATGTGCATTGATTGGCCGATGTAGGGATATATGTTGATTGTGATATTCTGTTCTATGCTGTCAGTTATTCGTTCCTGTTGAATTAGAGCTTCACTACCAGATGGCGGGATTGAACTGATGACCACTAGATGATAGTAACACAATATATCCAACTTCTTTAATCACTACGCTTTGTGTGTATTGAAAAAACACATATGAACCTGAACATGTTTGGAAATGAGGACCCGCCTGATTTGCAGTGTGTCTTCAATTCGAAACATCAAACTATTCAAAATCCGATAAGATTACCGAATACAACATATGGTTGAGGAAGGCCAGAGAGCATAACGGCTGAAATGTGAGTATAACTACAAAGGCAAATATGGTGTCCTGAATAAAAAAGGCATATAAAAATGGTTACCTGAATCATCAAATTCCTAATAAGGAATTGTTTTCATTTGTGTGTCAGTGAGTGTGTATGTGTCCATGGTTTTTCTTTCTTACCTAAAAAAAAAAAAAAAAATGGTGACCCGTGTAGGATACGAACTCACGTATTCTAAGAGAAGTTTCAAAAACAGACGCCAGCAACACCGCCACGATGCCTCTTCCACAGCAACAGTTGTCGGAATCTACCCAACCCCTTCGTTGCAGGCGTTCAGCTCCTAACGACTCCACCCCGATTGTGACGCAAGGGAGGCTCCAGCCAAACACCCCGCCGGCTGAAAAGGGAATTCTCTCACCTTGTCGGCTGACCGGTTGTTTGGTGGGTTTCGCCCCGGATACTGCCACACCTCCTGCTACTTCAAGCCTGCCTTCAGAATTCCTTGTCTTCATTGAATAGTTGCTTTCTCTCCTCAGGTTTGTCTTTCAGCTTTCATTCACTGTCTAGTTAGTTTTGTCGTTGTCAGTCGCAACTCATTTCAGGCGCACATATATTTTATACGTGTTCGTTTACTTTTCTTTATCTATCCTTTTAAATATAAACCAAAAGAACACTTTATCCACGAGACAATGTTAACGCATATAGGATGAAAGTAACTCCGAAAAACATGTTGCTTGGTAATACATATTCGATTGGTGGCAAATTTTAACCGTCATGCCTGCAAAATAAATAAAAAATCAAAAGGACAGTTTTTCCTTTGACACCGCTATTATTTTAACTACCTTCACACTCCGGCAATATTTCCAAAATATATGAATCAACTATATTGCAATATTTATTTCTTTTTACTATTTTATAAACAAATAACTCTGGAAACAAGCTTTTTTTATTCATAACTAGCCTCAACGCCTCGCTTTTACTTTCAGCGTCCTATGTACGTAAAACTTATAAGAATTCAGAAATAATAAATTATTTTATCTTTATTTGACACCTTAATCCGGCATAATCTTTCTTCGTATACGCAACTGATCTCTATAGTTTAAATTTTTTTTGTACGCAGTTTTTATTTTCTTTTAAAATCACCATTCTTTATGATTACTTCACATAAAGTTACTCTTAAAATACATTAGGTAACCTAAATTATGTAATATTTTGAATACGTCACAGTACGCGTGCTAGAAAAAAAAAAAAAAAAGTCATATGAGCAATATACCGTGCCCCGCTTAAGTTTTATTACGGTTTCATCAAAATAACAATTGCAATTGCGACTAAAAGCGAAATTAAAGTTAAACCTTTAATAAAGAATTCTTTTTTAAAACCTTTCACTCTGTTCGATATTTAAATTTAATTTTAAATAAGTTATTTATTTAATTTTTAATCTTGTGTAACTACAATACTTACTACCTGTTACTTCAGATTGTTTATGATTCACCGAGATCGAAAAACGGACGGACGGACGGACGGACGCACGTACACTGCGCTTTATTTCTATAGAAGATTTCATAAAAGATATCTGTGACGTACCGAATAAGAGAATTTAAATACATGCATTATTTTTTCCGGACACTATACATTTTCTGCTCAAATTATCTTATATCTCAGTTTAATTTATGTTTTAATTTTTCCAATTTTTTTTTTTTTTATATATATAATCTTGATTTAGAATCAAGGATGCCTATAAGTAGAATCCAAGGCATGGATCTCCAGCAATTATAGGTCACCCTCACTTTCTGTTCTCTTTTGAAAAGGATAATTTTGAAAAACAGAAATCGTCGCTAATCTTTCTAAAAATGCCGAGAAAATTTGAATTAGATTATTTATTGTCAGCCAAGTGCTGATTGATGAAGAAATCTTAAATGCAGAGGAAACACTAAGTTCCTTGACTAAAGCAACTGACAAAGCTGGTGAATTTTGTTCTTTAGGATGGTTGGCAAAACATTGGTTAATTGCCAATCAATTCGAACTTTATAAAATGGTAAATAATAAGGATTTCCTTATAGTTGGTTCACATATTTTTATAATTTAGTAAATTTTTATAAATTTATGAATAAATAAATTGTTTCATATTTCTTTCTTTATAAACTGGCAAATGATAGACATTGAATTGTATTAGGTTTTAGAATGAGGTAAGTATAAAATCATTCTTGTAAATAAACAATCTAATAAATATATATATATATAATTTTTGTTGTAAATTCTCAAGGACAAAGGAAATGTATAAATTCAATTTCATATGTTTAGGTTTATTAAAATTCTAATCATTGCCTTTTAAAACAATAATCATTGTTGTGGAATATAGATAGTTAAAATAATGGCGGTGTCAAGGAAAGAGCCATCTTTTGATGCGCCGTTTTTTATCTTTATTTATTTATTTATTTATTTTTTGTGGGGGCGAAGGTTAAACTTTACCCGATTGGTTTTCATGAGTCAACCTCAACTTTGTTAATATTTCGATTTTACACACACCATACTCAGAAGATTAGCGTAATTTACTAAGCGTCACTTAGATATGGCATGAAAACACTGAGCACTCAGTGAAACTCAAACTCCTTACTCAGTTGTAACTGATCTAGCAAGATACTCATTACATCACGCTGAAATACCCTTCAGAAGACAATACCTGGAAGTAATGTTTTGTGACTAATACAAAGGGCGCTCTTAATAATCGGGCAGGTTGAATATTTCTTAATATACACGGTAAGGCAAAATTCATGCACCATAGGGAGAATTTATTAAAAATATAATTACTCATAAACATTTTATTTACTAGTTATTTAATTGTTATATGTACCGTTCAAAATGGCCTCCTTCTTTTTCAAACTCCATTTAAACACGTCAGAGAGTTTCTTCTGCCAATTTACTACATTCATATTTAATTCTTTCTTTAAGTTCCTCAATGGACGCGTTTGATAAAGAATTGATTTCAAATGGCCCCACAGGGAAAAAAAATCAAAGGCTGTGAGGTCTGGTCACCTAGGTGGCCATTCAATAGGACCTCTTCGACCTATCCATTAACCTCTATGGTGACCGATTTTTGCATTACCCTGAGTCTTAATGAAAGGGTTACAAAGTGCAAAATTAATTAAAGGTGTGGTTTTAACCCATCTATGCTTGATGCTCAACTAGTTGGGTGTGGTCTTAACCTGCTCCAAGTACAAGGCTTAATATAGTAGACAGTAATACTTTTGCACCATTACAATGGATTGGAACTGTTCGTTATTTTATTTATTTATTTATAAACCTTCGACTACCTCAATCGTCGGGGTGGGGTACCTGAGGATAGAAGAAACAGATTTGATTCATCTTCCTCATGATACTTTTAGTAGGCCTTCAGATCAGACTGTACACTAGATTTTGAATTCAGAGTTGTTCTTATTCGACAACCAAGTCTATAGGGCCTAATCTGTCCTGCTATTTATCCATAGTTGCGGGGGGGGAGATGGGTTCATATTATCAAGTAAGTGAATGTAATGAACTCGACTTGAATTCGAACTCCACTCTCCGATTCTTCAATCCGAGCCTCTAAACATTACTCCAACGTGCTCTTGTTACTAATCTTGGTGCTTGGAACTGATCCTGACCATACCAATAAGTCAGTTATGCGCCATCTTTCGATACATGACTGACGAGGCAGATTTTTTTCCCGTTGTAAGTTGCAATTTCTTTCTGCGGTGGACTAGTTGCCATTCAAGGTCTGTCCTGCTATTTATCCATAGAAGGGGGAGAAAAGAGGATTAATACTTTCCCAAGGGTATTAGCACGTAAATGAATGTAATGGATTCTACTGAAATTCGAACTTGGCTCTCCGATTTCTCAATCATTACTCCACCGTGCATCCATACCCATATAGTTGGGTGTAATGTGTAAATGGCTTAATAAACACATTTTATAAGAGGGGAAAAAAGTTTCCCAATCTATTAAGCACCTAGCTATACATTTTTTTAAACCAAATTAAATGGAATTAAATGCAGTGAGAAACACAAATGGTCCTTAAAATCGCATGCAGATACGGCGGTGTTCATAAACCGTCTTTACAGGCGAAGTCAACCGTTACCCGTCATGTTGGTATGCTTTCTCGTCTGGCTGCTCAGACCAACACGAGAGCGGCACACATTTCCGGAAGTAGAACACACAAAAAGAATGTCGGTAACGCATGCAGATTAGCTTCAATGAAACAGAAACATTTGTTCATCTCAGGCTATTTTTTTATGTTTCTTGTTTTGAGTTCAGCCCGAAGTCGGACGACCGGCTGATCGGCTGATCGGTTGAACTCTCCGCCTTCGGGCGGGGAGGAACCCGAACGAGGCTACGCTGAAGGGCGGAGTCTCTTTCGGGGAGGTAAACCGACCCTGAACCCGTTTATACGGGTTCAAAGGGCATATTTTTGCTCGGAGATCCCACGTTAAACCGGCCTTGTGCCACATGATGCCCTCGTGGGGGGGGGTGACTAAATACCGTTTCTTGTTTTGCGTGCGTGACTCTTATATTAGTAGGGAAACAGTCAACTTGTGTCCGAGTAAATCCTTACTGCTTCTTTCCTGACTTTACTGTTGCTTTCCTTGAATACTAATAGAACAAAGTATCCCTGAATTATAAAATATGGGTACCTCCAAAGAAAAGTGACACCTAAGGTTTAAAATGCATTTTTAGAAATGAAAAACTATGTTTTGAAGCTCTTATTTTATTTTTAATTTCAAGCTAATAGATTATATTTAATATTTCCGATAAGCAAAATACTTTGCTGTATTTCAAACCGAATTTAAATTGATTGGAATGACGTTTTTAAATTGTTAAAATTGATGAAATCATCCATTTTAGCCAATCTATCAACACAACATCAAAAAAAATCTTTCAAAAATAAAATATATTTTTCTGAAATTCATTTTAGGAAAATTAGTTGATTTAAAGTTTAATTAAGCTGATTTGAAAAAATGTCGCAGAAAAGCATTTTTAACACGTAGGTAGGTATTTTATGAGGTGTCCCCAACACTCTCGCTAGATTTATGTTTGGGCATTTCTTCTGCGGAGGACATAGCTGAAATAATTACTTGATGAATATAACGTGAACGCCTTTTTATATAATTTTTTACTATTCAGTAATCTTAAAAACTTAGGGAAATATTATAGTAACCTTATATTCTATTGAATTTTAGGAACTTTGGCCTTATATTCTTACTTACAAAGACAACTGTTGAAGAAATGTTAGAAAATTACCAATAAATTTTATATTTACTATAGTTACCGCTCTTATTTTCTGATAATTTTGTTTATGAGCGTCCGTAGAAGAAAAGTCGACTAGTCCATATGCTCACACACACACACACACACACACACACACACACACACACACACACACACACACACACACACACACACACAAGTTCTAAATTCTTTTAAAAATATATTGAATCGCTGAATTGTAGCAAGCTTTTCCATTGATGATTAGTAAATACAGTTTTTACTTAATAACAATATCACCAAACCGGCACAAACTAATACACAATTTTAAAAGGTTTAAAACTTTATAAATTATTTTAATTAAATTTTAGAAAAATTGAAAATAGTTCTTGTAAAATTTTGTTATTCACCGGAAAATATTTTTTGTATGCTAATAGTATCCATGATATATCTTATTCGTAAAAGCTTTTCCAATTAAATAATGTCTTAATTTTATTGTATTTTTTGTTTAATCATTCAGGGTATATTTTCGGCAATTCGGGGGTCTGTTTTATATAAAAAATGATTTCAATTCTCCATGGACTTGTGCTTATAATTAGTATAAATATTAAACTATACGAAATTTCATAGAATTAAATAAGTGGCGGGTAAGATGTAAGAAAATAATTTTAACAAGACTTTCTGAAAAAAAAAAAACAACAAATATTTCAAAAATAATTTCATTTATTTGTGAATAAGCCCTGAAAGTTTCATTAAAATCCAACATTTGTATTTTTTTCCTAGCAAAAAGATGCTAAAATTTCCCATACTTATTCTTGGTCAAACTTTGACAAGAAAAACAACTTTTTATCCACAATTTAGAATGTTCTAAAAAGGATTAAAATGTGTACTTTAATAATCAAAAAATCCTTTGCTCTATCTTCCTAATAATTACATAAAGGCTTTGACGATAAAACTTTGTTTTTATTAAGCTTGGGGCATTTTTATTATCAGGGTACGCTAATTTTTTAGCGAAACTTTGATGGTACCCATATAATATTTCACTTTCACTTCATATAATAATATTTATTACATATATATTTTACAACTGTATAATAGTGACCCCTATAAATAGCTGAAGAACAATGCAACCATTAGTCCGTAGCCTAATGATGAAAAATTTATTTTACATATCATTTTAGCATAATCTCCAGTCATTGTCATTGCACTTAATTCAGAGATTAATATTAATTAAACTTCAAAAATTTCTGATAAAAATTCAGCTACCGATTTTTGACCTACATTCGGTGTCAATAAATATCAACAAAGAATTATCAAATATGGATTACTTTCAGACATGTTTTTCGGAGTTACATTTATCCTTGATAAGTACACACATACGCAAAAATTTGCATGCGTAAGTGCATCTGTGTGTGTGTACTTATGCGTGTATGGTTGCGTATATGTGTTGGCGTGCACTTCTCTGGTTTATATCCTGCTTTGTGACATGTGTCTTTATTGAAGATGCAAGTTTAAGGCATGACAACTTCATCTTAATTGACTGTTTTCTGTGTTTCAGAGTTTGACGCTTTTCTTCATATTGTTTAGGTGTTGCTTCGACTTTCTCTGCATACTTCTTCATTTCGAATTCCTGTCGTATCTTTTTATTCTTCGCTTCCATTTTTATTTTCATCCTTCTCATCACCGTCATTTCCAGTTCATCCTTCATGTCTTTTCACGCCTCTTTCTTGTTCATTGTTCGCACCATTTTGCCACTTCTGTTGCTTGCTGACTCACACCAACACACCTTCTGTTTTGTATATCAAAGATTTTTTCAGTTAAAAACGCGGCCAAGACGAGGAGTGTGCAAACTATGCTTTGAATATTAAACAAAGTTCTGTGACAGAACGGTTTTCAAATAATAAAAAAAAAGATTAAAATAGTCACAAAACTTTACATATTATAGACATGTCAAAAAAAAGATGATGATATTCTACAATAACCGTTAACTATTAACTAAAAAGGATCACAAAATCGTGCTTAAAAACATGTGTAGAAAAAATTAAGTACGAAAATAGTTGAAAATATTCACTGAATCGTAACAACTTATTTCAAAATCCTAGTTTTCATAATGCCTAAAACTAGTTGGGAAAGTAAAGAATTAAATAAGTGAATAGCAATAGCATTTCTTACATTCAAACACAGGTTTTTACATTAAAATCGACAAATATGAGGAAAGTAAAAAAAAAAAATTACGGTATTTACATAAAGGGTTCAGTTCAACATTCCAACCACCTTTAGAAGGCCGGAGCGTACAACGGCCGAAATATGGCGAAAAAGATGAGGACAATAGTCCGAATAATGTAAATAGTGTACATAATACCTCATCTCAGAAATATAGACAGATACTGAAAGGCTGAAACGTTGTAATAAATATGGCGACAAAGATGAGGACAATAGTCCGAATAATGTAAATAGTGTACATAATACCTCATCTCAGAAATATAGACAGATACTGAAAGACCGAAAGGTCGTAATAAATATGGCGACAAAGATGAGGACAATAGTCCGAATAATGTAAATAGTGTACATAATACTTCATCTCAGAAATATAGACAGATACTGAAAGGCCGAAACGTTGTAATAAATATGGCGACAAAAATGAGGACAATAGTCCGAATAATGTAAATAGTGTACATAATACTTTATCTCAGAAATATAGACAAATAATTTCTTGTTATTTTTTATTTTTTTTTTAGTATATATTTCTGAGATTAAGTATTATGTACACTATTTACATTGCTCGGACTATCATCCTCATCTTTGTTGCTATATTTATCTGAACATTTCGGCCGTTCGCTCTGGCCTTCTTTAGGTGGTTGGAATGTCGAACTGAACTCTTTATTTTGCTCGCTGGGGTAGACTGTTCTAGTTCCACGTGCCATGTCTAATGGATGTCAGTTATCAGTTATCTCCTGTTAATTCCCCTCTCCAAGTTCTCCACTGCCTTAACCGGGTATTGAACTCATACCCTTTGGGTACTCTCACTGGATCTAACTAACGCCTTTATCCACTGTTCAATAGCTGATAACTAAGTGTCCCGCCTATTTTCGGCCTTGTGTCACATCTAAGCTACAATATACATACAGGATGCGATGTCGTCAACATTACACAAAAATTAAAATAACACTGACATCTCATTTTAACAGATATATTTACCAAAATTATGCAAAAATATCTTAAAATACTAAAGAGTAAATTTATTTAATACAGTTGCCATTGGCATCAGCCATGGCCTCCAAACAAGATCGGAATAACCTGCAACTCTTTGGGGCGGTCTCTTAGTTTAACTTGGTGAATGCTGCCATAATCCTTGCCCTTACAAAGAATTTTGTTGGTCTCTCACTCAGCTGCGTCTCACACATAATAATTAAGGGGGTTGCAGTTTGGGGAGTTAGGTGGCCAGATGTAAGGGGTGATGTGGTCGTAGAAATTGTTTGACAGTCATAATTGGGTACCCCTCTTGTGTGGTATGGCGCAGTCCTGTTGCCAGACATAGGGTCTTCAGGTAGCCCCCTTCTTGATCCAAGGCAGCACTAGCTCCTCAAGACACTTGATGTAGGCCTTCGAGTTGAGACTGTGGCCCTTTGGCAAGATGAATGGATACATAACGTCTCCATCATTAATGATCACTCGAAACACCATGATGTCCATTGTTTGTCACTTCTTATCTCTTGGCGTGATGATAACCTTCTCGCACGAATATCAATTACAGAATGTTCTGTTTGTATTTTTTAGGTTAAAGAATAACTAATGATAACATTGGAACCTTCTAGAATATTCCACTTAAATAATCTAGAGTATAAATCAATTTATTTAAAAGTTTAAAATCTGAAATTTGCATTGTACGAATACCTTTTTCACCCATTAAAATGGATAAATGAGATTTATTGCTATTAAATCAATTTTTCTGTTTTCTATGCATATTTAGTTGTTATGCATCTCTGTACAGTAAATCATATGAAAAGTTTGTTTGTTCATTAGTTGGAAATACAATAAATTAAAAATGTATATGTGTACGAATATTTATTTCCCCCACTATATATATATATATATATATATATATATATATATATATATATATATATATATATATATATTATTTCATTGAATACGACGGACAACGTGCTGTGTTTAGTTTTTTATATAATTTCTCCTGCGATCTAATAATTGTTTTTTTCTTTCCAAATGATAAATTATATAAAAACTCTCCGAATGTTCTTTTTATCCGATCGCTTTCGGCAATGCATATATAGGCCACACCACAACATGTTTAACACGCAGACTCACTCTACACCTTTCTGACCATAGCTCAGTTATATCTCATTTAAATATTCATGGAAACCTACCGAACACTATTCGTAACATAACTGTTGACAACACAAATATAATAGCATCATTTACATGCAAGGGATGACATACACACAGACGTAGCTGAGCACATATAGAGAGAAAAGGGAGATCACCGCCCTCTGTGGGATCAATGTAAAGAGTATTCATCTATTAACGAAAGCATATTATAGGAATTAAATCTTACACACACACACACAAATTTAATTTATATATATATATATATATATATATATATATATATATATATATGAACATTGAAGTCAACACTTAGATGTGACAGGTTGTATCATGCTAGACGCAATCCCCAGGCCTGACGATTGCGCCTAGCATGAAACTGCTTATTATCTCTGAGTGTTGACTTCAATGTTCACTTTTACTTTTATATTTACATACGCTCTATCTCTGATATTGAGCTCTTTATCCCATAAATATAGCACGCCTTGAAACTATATATATATGTATATATATATATGTGTGTGTGTGTGATCTTCCTGACGTGATTTATATTAATTTCCGGTAAATTTGTATTTACCATAGGTCATATTCGACCGGTTATTCGACAAGCTTATTTTTTTAAATATTCTGCTTTCGAAATTATTCTTTCATTCATTAGTAGTTTAACATCGCCTGAATAGTCACATTTGTTGTGTTGAAGCATAATTAACATTATATATGTTTTAATATCCTAAGATAAATTACATATATATATATATATATATATATTTATTTATTTAAAAATATGATTCCAACACGCTACATAAGAGTTCCCATGTTTCAAAACAAGAGAAGAAAACTTCAATATAATTATTTGAATTAAATTGAATTGAAACTTGTTTTGAAACATGAGAACTCTTATGTAGCGTGTTGAATCATATTTTAAATAAATAATTTATTTATGCTCTACTTTTGTATCGAGCATTATTTTTTTAAAATAATAACAAAAAAAATACTAAAGAACTTTGGATTATTTGCCTAACGAGTTCTTACCTATTTTTTATATATTTTTCATATATATATATATATATATATATATATATATATATATAAATGTAACGAGAACGAAAAAATATAAATTCAAACGTTCATAGCATTAATTTAAAAGAGGGCTTAGTGCCAAGATTAGAGCCAGAATTATTTATAATAAAGATGTTGCATACGAACAAACAAGTACTCACGACAAAAATGCATTTTTGTTTCGATACGAACGCATCTTGACAGGTGAGGAACAAAGATGTTTATATATAAATACATATTTTTCAGCCAATAAAACCCCGTCAGAAGGTTTGTTTGATAAACAATAATTACTAGGGAAAATACCGGTAAAATACTTGACGGACGAAGTTGTAGGCCTACCTCGTGTTATTTTTTTAATCATTTAGAAAATAATAACAACTCTTTTTACCACTCATACATATGTGTACGTTTTAATTACTGAAACCAATACAAATTAGCAGTTTAAAAAAGTGCCTACATGAATAAATATTAGGTTGGTGCAAAAATAATGACGTAATAATGTCGTTTTTTGACGTATTTTTTAACGTCAAAAAACGACATTATTACGTCATTATTTTTGCACCAACCTAATATTATTGCATAAATGCATTTCTTAAATATACACATTTTGCAACAAAATGTGTACGCAAAAAAAAGTATGTGTAGATTTTGTTCATGTCTTGCGGCTCTCACACAGCTGAACTTTATCTTATGTGGTTCTTAGATTAAGAAAGTTTGGCTACCCCTAACCGAGAAAGTTGATAGAAGAAGCTGATAGGGAGGATATCTTTTCATTAAAAGTGTGATTATATAGTTTAGCCGCATGTATAATATTTTGAGAAGTCTTTATTATGTTCCTCTTGAATTTTTCCGGCTACAACAAAACTGATACTAGTAGGCATCAATAAACTGATATAATGTTAATAGGCACAAATAAATTTATATAATTTTAATAGGCATCAATAAATATATATATAAATTTAATAGTTAGCAATAAATTTATATAATTTAAATAGGCATCAATATATTTATATAATTTTTAAAATGCATAAATAAATATATATAATCTTAATAGGCATCAATAAATTTATATAATTTTAATAGGCATCAATAAATTTATATAATTTAAATAGGCATCAATATATTTATATAATTTTTAAAAGGCATAAATAAATTTATATAATCTTAAAAAGCATCAATAAATTTATATAATTTTAATAGGTATCAATAAATTTGTATAATTTTAATAGCCATCAATAAATATATACATAATTTTAAAAGACATCAATAAATTCATATAATTTTAATAAGCAACGATAAATTTATATGATTTTAATAGGCATCAATAAATTTATATAATTTTAATAGGCATCAATAAATTTATATAATTTTAATAGGCATCAATAAATATATACATAATTTTACAAAGGCATCAGTAAATTTATATAATTTTAATAAGCATCGATAAATTTATATAATTTAAATAGGCATCAATATATTTATATAATTTTTTAAAAGGCATAAATAAATTTATATAATCTTAATAAGCATCAATAAATTTATATAATTTTAATAAGCATCGATAAATTTATATTATTTTAATAGGCATCAATAAATTTATATATTTTTAATAGGCATCAATAAATTTATATAATTTTAATTAGCATCAATAAATATATACAGTTTTAAAAGGCATCAGTAAATTTATATAATTTTAATAAGCATCGATAAATTTATATGATTTTAATAGGCATCAATAAATGTATATAATTTTAAAAAGTATCACTAAATTGAATTATTACACAATCTTCATTTCGTCTATCCTCCTAATTATTTTTAATAAATACGTCGCTTGTCACAACTTTTGATATATATTTTTAGTCATTTCACCCCAAGCAAGGCGATGAGGCTACTAAGACCTAAATATTAAATGTGAAAGCAACTGAGAATGCTTTGAAAAAACAGAGAGGACAATAAAAGATCAGCATTCAAGGAAATACGAGATGACGGCTGACGTTGACTTTTAAGACCGTAGTTGACAGGAAAACAAAAAGTCGGAAGAGAATTCCACAAACGAGAAGTACGAAAGAAGAAGCTATTAGCATAGAACTTATAGATACATCTAGCCGTTTCAACTGTTAAATGATAAGACCTAACAGACAATCTAGTGCTGCGCTTAAATTCGTGAAGTCGAGGAAAGAAAATCAGAACAATTACCATGATATATATTTTTGTAAAGAATTATTAAATTTATTTTCCCCACATGTTTATTACTTCAAACCTTATTATAGTGGATACTCGTATTTGAAATAAACGCTCCATTTTAAACGGTGCGTATATTATCTTGCATTCAAGAAGTCTTAATAAAAAGACTATGCCCTCCAACATGGATTGAAACCCCTTTGTGCCCTATCACTCGACCACAGAAAACGTCACAATTCAGCAAGACTCTCTTTTCCGTTTTTAATATTGTCTGAAATAATAATAATAATAATAATAATAGTACTACTACTACTACTACTACTAATAATAATAATAATAATAATAATAATAATAAAGACCTTGAAATAGAAATCTCGAAAATGTGGCATATGGGAACATCAACAAACCCTGTTGTAGTTGGAGCCCTAGGAATGGTTGGAAAAGATTGCAGTAGACTAATTGAAGGGATTCCTGGAAGTCCATGCCTCAAGGAGATACAAAAAATTGTTCTGACAAGTACAGCACACACGAAGGGCTTTATCTATGAATTTTTTTATTTTTTTTGTCAGTGGAAAGTGTCATGACGCCATTTCTAGCCTTAGGTCCCTGGGCGGGACCCGGAAAGAAATGTGTAAACGCCAGAAATCAAAGAAAATAAAAATAATAATAAAATCTCGAAAATGTGGCACATAGGAACATCAACAATCTCCGTTGTAATTGGAGCATTCGGACTCGTTGGAAAAGATTCCAGTAGATTAATTGAAGGGATTCCTGGAAGCCCATGCTTTAAAGAAATACAAAACAATGTTCTCACGAGTACATCTCACACCTTACGGAAAGCTTTATCTATGTAAAATATGTGTGTTAGTTATTTTCTTAATTGGTCAGTGGTGTCATTTCTAATCTTAGGTCTCTGGGCGGGACCCGGAAAGAAATGTCTTCACACCAGAAGTCAAAAGAAATAATAATAATAATAATATAATAATAACAACAACAACAACAACATTTGTATACACAGGGGGCGGTAGATAAATTGTCGTCCAAATTACACAAAACATGAAAACAACACTGACATCCCATTCTACACACTTTCATTCCAATCACTGCTATAAACAATGGAAGGAAGCGAGAACGACAAGTTTCGAGATGAATCTGTGAAATTAGGCTTCAATGTGCGTACTTTAACTCCGTTACCATAGCAACAGTCCGGCAGATAGGTCTCATCATTTTACAGATAAAATAATTAAATCTAATCGTAAGATCTATGGTAACAGTTTCTTCACTTGCACTTCTGGGAAATCTCTTCCGCTCTCATTTGTGAAGTGAAATTTGTCAAGTAAAATTTGATCGTCAAATAATTACATGCAATATCAATTCTTATATTTAGTCGAAAATGAATTCGACTGCAAAGACCAGCGTGTAGAAAACGTCCTTCCTTTGCGACCCTTTCTGCTGGGGTCAGGTAACCACAGTGATAACAGACAGGAACAACTTGTTTCACTGTCGATCAAAAAAACAAAACAAAACACAAAACAAAAAACAAAACAACAAAAAATAGACACTCGTGTATGAGATGCCAGGATGTATTCAACAAATCGCCATTGGCTTCAACCATGGCCTCCAGACGACTTCGGAATCTCCTGCATCTCTTCTGGGCGGTTTCCTTGTTTAAGTTGGTTAATGCTGCCATAATCCTTGCCTTCAGTTCATCTTTGGTGTTACAAGGAATTTTATTAGTCTCTCGCTCAACTGCGCCCCACACATAATAATCAAGGGAGTTGCAGTCTGGGAAGTTAAGTGGCCAGATGTAAGGGGTGATGTGGCTGCAGAAAATGCTTGTGTCTCATGGTGTAGAGTCCCGTTACCAGACATAGGCATAGGGTCTTCCAGCAGCCACCCTCTTGACCCAGGACAACACTGCCTCTTCAAAGTACTTGATGTAGACCTTTGTATTGAGTCTGAGGCCCGGTGACAAGAGGAATAACATCGTCATCAGTAGCGATCACTCCAAACACCATGATGTTGACTCGGTATACCATTCGACTCTTTTCGAAGCCTCTGCTCTGTCCTTGATTGAGACCCAAAGCCTCTGAAATGCTCGTACTGGAGCTTCCGGCGAATTACGTCATCGGGCTCTTCCGGATAATTGCGTCATGGTATTCTTTTTTCTCACAGATAAGGCCCAAGTGAACCTCCTATACTGTGCAGACGACAAAATTAAAAACAAACAACGCGCATGCTCGAAATTAAAAATAAAATAAAATGGCGACAATTTACACATCTCACCCATCTTCTGTATTAGTAATCTTGAGAGAGTCTTGGGTTATATTCCTTGCGGATAAGTGTCGACAACTGTATATTTGAAGAAAATTGAGAATTAAGGGTCATTAAAGAACTAAACATCAATTGCAAGATATAATACATGGTTGTTAGCAAAAGAGACAGTCTAATATGCAAATTGTAAATATCAAAACAATTACAAAAATTTAATTATTCGGGAAGTGTTTGACCAAATGACGGAAGTGCGACCCTGAAATCCGAAGACGCATTGGGATACGAAGGATGTCTTCAAAAAGTTATGCAAAGTATTAACAAATAGAAAAAAATTCGTTAGAAACAACGAAAAGAGTACTGAACTGTTATTTAATATCAGTCCTACTATATAGCAGGGAATACTAGACAATGTCATCACAGATGAAGAGACTTGAAGCAACAATAATGTGTTTCCACGGAAAAATGCTGACAATACCATGAACTGAAAAAAAAATGGAAACAAAAAGGACGATTTTACTTAACATCAGAAAGAGGTAGTTCAATTTTCACATAATGAGGAAAATGGGCTTGGAAAATTCGATACTCACAGGACAGATTAAAAGCAAGCAGGAGAGAGGAAAAGAACTAATAAAATACCTAGCGAACTTGAGTAAATAAATAACAGAACAAGGTTTAGGAGATATCAGTCAGATATATGCCATGCGTGGTACACGCTTAGGCGATCATGTATCTTTCGATACATGACTGACGAGGCAGTTTTTTTTCCCGTAGTAAGTCGCCATTTCTTTCTGCGGCAGAAAACATGCCACCCAAGGCTATAGAACCTGGTCTGTCTTGCTATTTACCCATAGCTAGGGGAGAAGAAGAGGATTCATACCTTTCCCAAGTGTATTAGCACATAAGTGAATGTATTGGATTCGATCGGAACTCGAACTCAGCACTCCGATTCCTTAATCCGACTCGCTACCCATTACTCCACTGTGCCATTTCTTTCTGCAGTAGACCAGTTGCATTCCAAGGCTATAGAACCCGGTCTGTCTTGCTATTTACCCATAGCTGGAGGGAGAAGAAGAGGATTCATACCTTTCCCAAGGGTATTAGCATGTAAGTGAATGTAATGGATTCGAGTGGAATTCGAACTCGGCTCTGCAATTCCTAAATCCGAGCCGCTATCCATTCCTCCACAGTGCGGTAAACCAGTTGCTATCAAAGGCTATAGAACCCGGTCTCCTATTTACCCATAGCTGGGGGAGAGAAGAAGAGGATTCATACATTTCCTAAAAGTATTAGCACATAAGTGAATGTAATGGAATTCGAACTCGGCTCTCCGATTCCTCGGGAATATAAAACAAAAAAAAATATTAAAAGAGTTAAGGATAGGATAATATGGTGATCTATGATCGCCAACGTTCTGAAGGGATACGATGCATAGAAGAAGAAGAAGAAGAAGAAGAAGAAGAAGAAGAAGAAGAAGATTCTTGAAGTCAGTGAAAAATAGGCGATAGTTGATAGGGGAGGGAAATCCGCCGAAAATCGCGTACACGGCGGATGATATGGTGACAAAGGTTTAACATTATTTGCCAAGCGGATAACTTAAAATCTCCCGGACGAAATCAGTTATTTTCCCGATCAGAACTCGACAATATTGTCCAGATTTCGAAAAAATGATGAGATAATATGTCGAGTTAATTCCTCCGACTTGCAGCTGACTGAAATTTCCAAGTCGTCGCCCACGTCAACAGGCGACGTAAGAATCGATATGGATGTCAGGACGCGGCTTTTGGTGAACTGGGAACGCGAAGGACTCATTGATTGCAATCACTTCATCAGCAAAGGCACCGCGCTGAAAATCAAATCGATCTTCCCACATTACAAACACCGCTGTGTCGATGTTTCGTATATCGATTGCAAAAGATTCGTCAGTAGGAGTAAACACCTGCGGCTTACCGTGTCATAGTATCTTGCATCTATACCTGATTAGGACGAAAGCTGAATCCACGAATCTAGTCGAAATGATGAAACTACATTGGTTTCTATGACATGCTTTTACACGGTTAGTCAGAATATGTATATTCTGCGAAATATATGACTTCTGCAAAGGGTTGAAAATTCTGACGAAAAGTGGGTGAGAACAAATATATATCTTTTTGACAGCATATAAAAATATCTTTTTTTTAATCATTTCCCTGGGACAATAAAGCCACTAAGACGCAATGTGTCACTGAGCGTTAGAAAATATGAGACAAATATACTATTAAAGAGATAACAAAACAACAAGAATTAAGAAGGCAAAATATAACGATTGACATTGCATTTGAATTTTTGTAGAACAAAGTTGACAGGGAAGCAAGAAGCCGGAAGAACGTTCCACAAGAACATTTCCTACAGAAAAAAAACTGACAGCATAAAACTTATATCTAGCCATTTCAATTGTAAAATGATGAGACCTAACTGGCAATCTAGTAATGCGCTTAAATTCCTAAAGTCTATGGAGGAAAGTTCATCAGAACAATTATCATGAAATTTATAGAAAATGTACAAGGAAGCTAGGTTTCGGCAGTGGGAAAGACACTGAAGTCGAGATGTCAGGTCAGGACCAATAACGTTGCATATTCTTGCTTGGATTTTATCAAGAATCTGTAAATATATAGCAGGATCACCAGGCCAGATATAGCAGCAATATTCAAAGCAAGGAAAAATGGTAGTCTTATAAATATATAAGTTAGATTATGGAGAGAAGAATTGTCTATCTCGAAGCAGTGAACCAAATTTCCTCGTTGCAGACTTAGCCATCTTTTCTATTTCCTTTTTTAATCAATTCACCACAAACAAGGCGATAATCCCACTAAGATGCAATTGGGCTACTGAGAGTGAAAGAGAATGAAAAAGACTTGAGATTTCCCAATGCTAAACCGAAAACAAGGGATAAACCACTATTCCCGCTCAAAAGACCTGGGAATAGTGTGAACCGTGTGATAGGCGAACCTATCTACTGCTACTGAGGAAAAATAAATAAATAGTAAATAAAATTTCAGAGTTTCGTCGAAGAAGTTTGGAGTATAGAGCTGAATTAGAATTTAGAACGAACCGGAAACCCAATCCTAAACAAGAAACAAGGGCTAAATCACTATTCCCGTTCAAATGATAGAGTAGGAATGTAAACTGGGCCCACATACAGACGCCGGGGTACAAACCTACGAAGCCCAAAGCACGTATCATGACATCACGTCTTATAAGGGCCGATAATCACATACAGTTAGTGTTGCAGTTTTTTGTATACATTATGTAACAAGTGAGTTAGTCCAAATGCCTTGACTCACTTTATAGTCCACCAATAGAAGGTTAACCAATCAGAAGACGTGGAACATTCAGCCCGTCGTGTATAAAGGCGGCCATTTTTGTTTTCCTACCCGAATGACCAGTGCCAACTTGTCAGGCGAAGATGAACAGAAGGAAGTACTACGCTCTGCTACTTTGCTGCGATATCCACTGCTAACCTGAACTACGCTTTCCTACTGTCTCCGAAATATTCACTGCTAACCTCTGGATTCTATACTCGAAGACGACCGTCATGATGTATAACAGATAGTTTGTGATTCAGTAGCGTCGATCAACAAGATTCGAAGAACTGTCTTCGCCAAGATCGTCAGGCTTCACTCGCTCAAAGCCATTTTTAGCCAATGATATGAGAAAGCGATTGTATATAGCTGACAGTATCGTTAGCAGAAAGGAAATTAGAAGGGATACAAAAGGAACAAACATTGCTTAGAACTACAAAAGCTAGGAAGGTGTGGAGAAATCCACTCAGACGGTCTTTGATTGAGGGTGTCTATAACTATCTAGATGTGTCTCCCAAGTCGCCTTGGGCGCCTTATCCTTCTTCAAACTTAAAAAAAATGCGGCAACTGGCTATGATGCTCTACTACAACTCTCCCTCATTAAGAAAGATATAATAATAATAATTATTATTATTATTATTAAATAAGACTGCGTGCAAATATTCGAATTCCAATATACCACCCCTTCTGATTAAGGTATAACAGGTACATGCAGCACAGCCAACTGTGCGTAATAAAGTCGCCATAGTTGTAAAGCATTTTTGGCTATGCGATTTCGCCTTCGGATTTTAGTATCACACTTTCCGCCCTCTGTTAAAACACAGTTTTAACATTTTGTTGAGTTTGTTTGATTTTTCTATCTCCAATCTGTAATTTATAAGTTGGACTGTTCCTTTTGTTAACAACCGTGTATTCAGTCTTATTGCAATTGGTGTTTAGTCCTTTCTTCTCGCTTTCCTTCATTATCTCTAGTAGGAGTTCTTGGGGAAAAAACTGGCTTGTAAGTGAGTATCATTTGCTCTTCAACTATCGGACCCTGAGTATTCTACCGTTAAAGTGGATGAGGGCAAACTCAGCGAGGTTCCCTGTTTTGAACGTCTATTGGACTTAAAGGACACTCTTGTCCTGACATATATATATATATATATATATATATATATATATATAATCTCAAATATCCATTGAAATAATGATGGAAAGATCAACCTCTTTTAACACTCCAGAAAGTACCTGACGTCTTCTACCATCTTTTTATCTTATCCCAAGCGCTTTCGGCCACTTTTTAAGCCGTTTTCAAGGGGGTTTGTCTGTGGGTGTTGTTAATTTCTCTTCATGTTTGACTGTATAAGATATGTTTTCTGTTGTTTCGAATCCTAGTACAAAATTTTATTTCGTGCTTCGCATGGCTGGAATTCAGTTAAGTGCCCTTTTATTGTTTCTAAAAGCTTTCAACACATCCTTACCACTGTTGAAGAAGGTGAGATTGATAATGGGATCAAGATGTTTTATATACAGGGCCTCTCTCGCAGCGAGATGTTCACTGTCAGCATGAATAATTCCTGCTTTACAGGAGACATATGAGACCAAAAATGGAGTATTGCTGTCATATCTGGGTTCGAGCTGCCCATTCTGCACTTGCCTGATTGGATAGAGTTCAACAGCGTCTCCGAGACTTTGTGAACGATGAATTATTTTCTACCCTACAACTTCTTTCCCACAGATTAAACATCGTAAGTTTAATCACATAAAATAAGCTATCTTTTGTTACGATTTTTGGGGTATATATGTGTATGTAACTAGTGAGCTAGTCAAAATGACTTAATTCCCTTTATAGTCTATAAATAGAAGGTGGACCAATCAGAAGCCGCACAACACTGTATCCGTTGTGTATAAAGGCGACCATCTTTGTTTTCCTACCGGAATGACCAGAGCCAACTTCTCAAGCGAACATGACAGACGGAAGAACTACGCTCTGCTACTTTGCTGCGATATTCACTGCGAACCTAAAGTACGCTTTCCTACTGTCCACTGTCCACTGCCAACCTCTGGATTCTATACTCGAGGACGACCGTCATGAAAATGTCTAACATCTTTCTGCATGCCATGACTTCCATTTTGACAAAAGGCGTACTAATATATTGTTGTGACCAAGTAAATGGTTAAATAAATAACAAAACAAATGTTGCAGATATATCATAAATTAAACAATAAGTACAACAGAAGAGTATTACATGACGAGCAAGCGTGTGTCGGCTAACCCAGCGTTCAATCTATTTGACTGTTATATTTAACAGTCCTCCCACAATGAATGTAGGTGGCATAAGGCCGAGTTTAAACGGGTTCAGGGCCTGTCTACCTCCCCGGACGAAACTTTGCCCTGGGGCAAAGCATCGTCCGATTTCCTCGAGAGTTTGACAGTTGAACAATCTATGCGATTGTTATATTTAACAGTCCCCCAACAAGGAATGTATGTGGCACAAGGCCGAGTTTAACGTGGGTTTCTCCGAGCCCGTAGGCTCGTCCAAAAATATTCCCTTTGAACCTGCCTAGACGTGTTCAGGGCCTGTCTACCACACCTGACAAAACTTTACCCTACGGCAAAACTTCGTCCGAGTTCGACAGTTGAACAATCTATGCGACTGTTCCTCCAAGGCTTTCTCTCCAACTAATCTTATAGTAGTCGGAAGAGTCCAATATAGACCCTTTAGGGGGAGGACACCACAACATATACAATAAATATTATTAGTTTTATTATCAATATTATTATCTTTGTGATTTTTATCGATCGAATTTCTTTCACCTGCCTATTACACACACACACACACACACACACACACACACACACACACACACACACATATATATATATATATATATATATATATATATATATATATATGAAGAAAAATATATACGGAAAAACAAAACAAAAATCCTTATATACAGTTATGCTGTTTTAATGTTAATATGTCAACGTCGGACGTTTCGGTCTAATAAACCATCTTCAGGACATATTCATAAATTATAACATTATCAATACAACATGACAAAGACGATGTACATAAGAACAAGACTTATCCAAAGAGATAACTGAAAGTTTTATAAGATCAGCGCTCCATTTAAAACATGGTCACGTTGTCGTCACGTGGGCGACGCTGTGAAAACGTATTCCTAAAATTTGAGTATTTTGAATGAAAAATGAAAAGAATTCTATTTTGATCTAAAATTTATGTGTACGCTTGTCGAGCATTAATCTCGCTAGAAAAGGGGAAATACTAAAGAAGCCAGGTCTAGTATTCACCGTGCGTGAGATGGATATTATGCCTGCTTCATAAATCCGCCTAATATATATATATATATATATATATATATATATATATATATATATATAATAAAAATCTGATGAGTAAATATTGGATATCTGTTTTATGGCCAGATGAAACCAAACTAGAATTATTTGACCACATGAAATTCCGTTATTGAGGAAATTGAATGACGTTCACAAACCAAAAAAAAAAGTCTGCCTACAATTAAACACGGTGAGAGGAGGATTCTGCTCTGGGGATGTTTTGCTACTTCTGGAACAAGAGAATTACTGAGAATACAGGGTATCATGGATAAAGAGCAGTATTTTAAAAAAATAATTTGGGGGCATCACTGGACGTTCCAATATGACAATGAACCGAAGCACACGGCATGAATTGATGCAATATACTTAGATGACAGCAAAATTAAGGTATTGGCGTACCCTGCACAAAGTTCTGAGGTAAACACTATTGAAAATTTAAGGGTATATTTGAAGAAAAAAAGATAAAAGCGAATTTGGAAGGAATAGAAGGTATTGCCAAGGAAGAATGGAACAAAATACCAGCGTGTGCTGTGATCTTGTAAGGAACTATCAAAAATAATTAACGGCTTTTGAAAGACCCATGTCCTTTGTACTTAGATGAGAAACAATATATTACTAGGTTTATATATATAAAAAAAATAAAAGTTTACTAAATCAGTGAAATTAAGTAACTATTTTTGACGTCATTGTCATAAATTTTACTTAAATAATATTAAAAAAAAAATGTAACCTAATATACATACTTATACTTGATGTAAAAATAATCCTACATACTATAAGGGATTCTAATACAATTAACTGTTCTTAAAAAAAATATAGTATAAGAAAAATTAAAAATGAGAATATTTCAAATCGTAGTTAAATAAAAAGTATTCTAATCTGAACACCCGCGAAAATCTTTAAATTTACAAATAGAAAAAAAATGCTGTAAGAATTTTTTTGCCGTTAACAATAAATTTTAAAAAAATCCAGACGACATGCATTCAACGGATGTCAGTTTTCATTGAAAAATACACCCCTACACCTTACCAAAATGTAGCTAATAACCGATACAATGATACAGACATAAGGAAAACCCAGAAACCCCTTGTCCAGTTGAAGTAGATTTATCTGTAACCATGGAAACGTGATTTTGGCTGTATCTTTAAAACCCAGTAATTTTAAAAGTTACTCCAAAATTCGCTTGAGGATGAAATGGAACTAATGTCTTTAATTTAATTGCAAAATTAAATTCGGGGCTTTTAGCTTCCATTTTTGAAACATGGTTAGAACTGTGTAGCGGAAAAAACATATTTTAAATCAATTAATTTATAATATTAATGCTCTGTAAATTTACATCGAGCACTATTTTGTAAAAATAAAAATACCTATAAGAACACCGGATTATATATCTTACTATTCTTTCTTTCTTTATATATATATATATATATATATATATATATATATATATATATGTATGTGTGTGTGTGTGTGTGTGTGTGTGTGTGTGTGTGTGTGTGTGTGTGTGTGTGTGTGTGTGTTGGTTGTGTGTGAATATAAAAATATAAGCATATACAGGGTTACCCCCAAAAATGTGAATTTTGAAGTTCGTATTGCCAGACATGATCAAGTAGCAACACTGCGAGACAGTGACCTTGAGCAAGTAAACATTTCGCCATTTAGAATTCAAGATGAAATTCACAGTATCCCAGCTGAGATGTTGCAGCAGTCAATGAGGAATCTCAACAGCAGATTTCAAGAATGCATTCGTACAGGAGGACGCCATCTACAGGACGTAATTTTAAAAAGATGAAAATTCCATCATTGTTTCTTAAATGGCATGTTTGAAGGTTTCAATTACTATGAATAAAATATTTTTCTTCCATCACACTTGGTTTTATTGGATTGTTAAAAAGTTCCCGTTTTATGGGTCACCCTATATATGGATGTTAGTGTATATATATAATGAATAAATTATTGAAAACGTGTTATACAGAAATATATATATATATTTTGTTTTAGTTGTGTCACGCGTGAGTTTAAGACCATATTCACAAACTTTAAAATAAAAACGGAAAAGAAAGGGAAAAAGAAAAAAAATATATATACATGTATTATCAAATGACCGGATGTATTGTAGCGTCTTGTCTTGTCGAACGTAATTTCAATGAAGAAATGAATTGAATAAACATATATATTTTTTCTTTTCTCAATAATTTTGTAGTTTTTAAACTTAATAGTGATTAAATTTGGATTTTAAAATTGCCAGTTTTTAATTTTAATATTAAATTTTATCATATAAATTTATAATTATTAGTTAGTATAAATTATTTTTAATATTACACGTATTTAAAGATCTGAATAGCTATTATAGCAGGATTTCGTTGTCAAGCTTTTGAATCTTTCTATACTTCGTTTTTGATTGGTTATTCTAGCTTTTGTAACAATGTTTCCCCAGTGTAGGATCGTTAATTAATCTGAAACTTTTAAAACCATTTATTTTCTTTTCAACATCATCACTTGATAAGACACAGAGTGTGTTGAAACAAAATGGCTATTTTTGTAGTGATTTTATAACATACTTATGTTATAATTTTTTATAAAAATAATTATATATATATATATATATATATATATATATATATATATATGGATGCGCGTTTATAAATATAAAGTAAAAATTGAAAACATGTGATACACATAAACACACACGAACACACATGCACGCACACGAACGCACCCACGCACACACACACACACACACACACACACACACACACACACACACACACACATATATATATATATATATATATATATATATATATATATATATATATATATATGTTTATGGATTTATGTATATATCCATATATATATATACATATATATGGATTTATATATAAATTGAAAACGCTATATATATATATATATATATATATATATATATATATATATATATATATATATATATAAATTGAAAACCTTATGGATATAAACGTATGTATATGTGGGTTTGTACATATACTTATAATTTGCAAATTGAAAACGTCATATATATATATATATATATATATATATATATATTGATTTGTTTGTATTTTTCAATTTCTGTCTAATCATCCCCAACTGAGAAAATAGTTGACTAAATCAGAAAAGTGTTACTTGTTGCATTGTAACCCTAATAATCTGTCTTTTCTTTTCACGTTGCCGCAAGATGAGTCAGTGCGTTTGTGGAAGTGACACTCTTTAACAAAAATCAAAGTTCAACAGAAGAATGAGATGTGGTTTTTGTCCAACATATTGCCTCCAGCCGGGGACAGTCACAATGAGCATCTTATTAATTTTAAATTCCTATTGATCTTTTATCTATGTTTATGGCAGGAGAACGGAGTTTTCTTTTTTCTTTTTTCTTTCTTCCTCGGTATCTTTTTCTTTAGTTGAGACATTAATGATTTTAGATACGAATTTCCTTCGTTATCCGAAAGTAAAGCTTGAAAATGTTTGTAAGCCGAAATAGCGTAGATCGAAAATAGAACTACCGTTAATTTAGTAAAAGAACGACTTTGAGCGTTTTCCTATCCCCAAGACTAATTTTTTTACGCAGCTACCATTTTTTCCCCAATTCATCTCATCGATTTGCCCGGATATTATTCTGCAACCTACTCTCTCTCTCTCTCTGTCTCTCTGTCTCTCTCTATTTTACACACACACATATATATATATATATATATATATATATATATATATATATATGTAAGATTCAGTCGATTCTGACGAAATAAATATCACGATGGTATTTTAAGTGTGTATTTTCACTATTATAATAATGATATCTATCTATCTATCTATCTATCTATCTATCTATCTATCTATCTATCTATATATATATATATATATATATATATATATATAAGTTTCTTTAAAGACGACTGACAAGGTACTGCGATTAAACATTTTATTTATTTTTTTCTTGTGTTCGGACAAGTGTTTTCTTTTCTTTGCAAAGTGTGTAAAAATTGTCCAAAGCTTTCTGCATATCCGAACGCTTTCGGCTCTTCTTTTAGCCATAATCAAGGACGATTTTTATGTGTCTGAATTTATAGGAACGTTTTATTTTCTAAACACCATCCACAACAATCCATGAGAAAAGACACTTATAATCACCACATCTACATGTTAAAAATGATTTAAAATTATGAAAGCACTAATAATAAAAAAAGCAAAAGCCAACACTCAGTAACATTAACTATGAACACCGCCACTATGTGCTGACCGTGTTTGCAAAATAAAACATTACTATAACAAAAAAATATAAATAAAAATAAAATCGCCCTTGGTAATGATTAATACAATACGTAAAACCCGTGGATATGCAGAACTTTTAGGATAGTTTTTACACAATTTGTGGCCAGAAAAGGAAACACATGTACGAACACAAAAAAAAAAAAAAGTCGTCTTTGACAAAATTTATTTAAAGGAGGGATTGCTGCTCAAATACAAATATATATATATATATATATATATATATATATATATATATATATATATATAGTGAGTCAGCTTTCCCTGACGATCCGCTTAGGTGAAACCTGGGTAGGTTTGTCTGGCTCACTAGGTTTATCTAGGTCTGCTCTACGGTTGTATTGAGCACTTTGGTTAGTTGTTTACTTGTGTCGGTTTTTTTTCATTGGGCTTCAAACCTGTATCTGTGCGATTTTTTCCGACAGACTTTAATGTTTCTAGCTCTTTCTTTTTTAAAAACCTTTTTTTTTTTTTTTTCGAGATTGATTTGATTATCGGCAAATCAAAAATATAGTATAGTTACCTATATATATATATATATATATATATATATATATATATATATATATATAATAATTCATCGATCCCAGAATAATCTTCATTAGAATGCAGAAAGCACTAGACGGCCGTTTCCTATTTGGGACTCATAAGTAGTGAGCATCCACTACCGAGAATCGAATCCGGACCATTTCCATACAACGCATATGTCATACCAACTGTACCACGGGCCTCAGGGACGAAGAGGTCCCTAACTAGACTCGATATAGCGCTGCTATTCACTCAGTTTGGCAGCGATACTCATCCAAGTATGCGGATAACTTCGGAACAGTGCCCCAAGAGCCACGCCTGCTTGTTGACCCTTAGCTGCTCCTCAGGAGCATTACTTGGGTCAAGCAAGGATATATACAGTGAAGAAATTTTGGGGGGATTATTTAGAATAATCATATATAGTAATTGATCGAGCCCAGAATAATTTCATCAGAATGTAGAAAGCGTATATTTAGAAAACTTAAAGCCCGAAATGGTTTTCTCAAAGAATGAACAATTTGCTAGAAAAGGAAGTTCGACATTTGATTTTAAAAAAAATTTGGAAGACATAAAAATTCCTGAAAAGAAACGGAAAACGCTGAGTAACAGGAATAAAAAGACTGTTTTCTTCCCAAATTGTCCAAAATTTTTGATAACAACATTTCCTAGTAATCAGACGTAAACATATCGCTTAGTATTCGGTTTTGAAGATACAGTATCCTTTTTAAAGAATTGTGTGTAAATATGAACATCTTAAGAGGATTAAGTGTTACGATTTGCATAAAACTACTAGTCGTGGCTGGCCAGAAGAAATACCTATTTATTTTTAAACAATTCACCCTAAGCAAGGTGATAATACCACTAAGACGCAAGGGGCTACTGGTAGTGAAAGAGAATGAAAAGTCTTTAGAAGGAACCGGAAACCCAACCCTAAACAGGAAACAAGGGATAAACCTCTACTCCTGTTTAAAAAAACCGGAGTGGAGTGTTTACCGGGTGATATTTATATAAGGAAATATTTAGTCTGTCATTAGGTGTGGAGCATTCTTTTGTATGTTTTTTTTTCTCCCTATGTTAATGGAAATCGTAATATTAACCGTTTCCTTATAAGGAAATATTCAGCATTTATTGACCGAGAAGCCAGTGATACTTTTAGCTGAAATTTATAAAATATCTATTAAAACAATTTTTCACGAAAATCAGTTTTTCAAATATAGTAACAGTTATTGTCTTCCGGTAATCGTAGCGGATTCCTTTCCAACCTTTTGTTCGAAGTAGTGTGGAAGATCAACATCGTAAATATGCGATTATTGTATCTACTTGCTATCCATTTTAGTTGTTTATTTGTTAAACAGTATATTTCTTTATTTTCCTCTACCGGCCTGAATCTTCGAGAAATCTTATTAAAGATAAATATGCGATTTATTTTTTTTATCTGTGCTCATAAAACGAATATTTTTTTAAATCGCTTATCATACAATAAAGATTATTTTATTTAGATTTTAAACGCACATTTGTTGTAAGTTGTAGATATTTTCAAGCATATATAATCTGTCCGCATATAAAACTTACCTTTGAATTTCAAATAGACGATAAGAGACGATTGTACACTTTGGGGTGAAAAATTCATTCGGACCATCCTTATTACAATCACCCCTTTTATTAAACATTCTGGAAATTTCCGCTCATATATGTCTGCGAGAATTCTAGGACAAAACTGTTTTAATACAAAAAAATAAAAAATAAAAATATTCGAAATTCCATCCGCTCCATTTATTTCAAACACCACGTCTATTTGGAACACAAGTGTGTACAAATATCTTAGGTGATAATGTTTCGAGAACAAAATGAAGTTTTCTGATGTATTTTGAAAATTAATTATGAAACTCACTTCAATAGCATTGTCGGATATTAGGCTCAAGGAGACGAATTTAGTCGTTTAGTTCTTGGTTCCAGTAAAACATAAGGAGCTTCAATCCCCTCAGCTCTGTATGCCGCTGAAGATATATATATATATATATATATATATATATATATATATATATATATATATATATATATTAAAAATACAAAAGTACAAGAAACTGCAAACGTTTTTGGTTGTTACGTGGATTTTTTTAAATATATTTTATGCTTTATTTCCAGAATTTTGCAACACGTGTTTCGGGTCTCGCGATCTTCAGGCAAAGAGTGGATATTTCCACATATTATTAAAATAAATTAATTTTCCTTATGTTTTTCGATGTTAAACATTCTCTTTTTTGTGTGTTAGTGACACAAATATCTTTCTTGAACTGGCAATGAGAAAGTTCTTCTGCTTGAAAGGTTATAAAACAACTAGCAGCATGGCCCGGCGTTGCCCGTGCTTGATTAAAAAATCGTACGAGTCATACAGCAATCGCTATCACTTGACTTAAAATTTTTGCCCTTCCTTGCCTTTTAAAGGAGTGCCCTTTGCCGTGCTGATGTTGCTACATGCCTTACTTCTTGCCTATCTCACACTGCGAATTTTTCCTAAGCTCTATACTAAACATTAAATCTGTTATGAAAAAAGAACTAAACAAAATAAACACAAAACGATCAGCTTTAAAAAAGGAAACGTAACTGGAAAAACTGAATGAAAAAAGAATGTTAACAACAAATACTTTTTCACACCCAACCCAATTCTGCGGAATCAGAATCAACGTTGAGTTTAAGCAAGCGAATGAGCCAATTGGAGTAAAGTGCCATGCAGATTTAAATTTTTCCCACTTGTGACGAATGCAGCTATCGATTTTTTTTTTGCATGCTAGTTAACATTCGTGTCAGCCAGCTGTTGGCTCTCACGCTGGCCAATAGAATCTTCCTGCCTATTCGTGGCAGCCAGCTATAGGCCCACACTCTGGCCAGTAGAAAATGGCCGCAAACTACATGAAAACTTCCGTAGAAGCATGAAAAAATCTATTATTTTTCTATCGATGGGAGTTGGGAAATGCAAAGTCGGCTTTGGCCTTCCCGCTAACTTGGAGCATGTGCATGTAAATTTTGGTGCAAATCCGTCGAAAATTGCGGCCGTGCATTCGTTACACACACACACACACATCCTGCCTTTTATAGATAAAGATTAAGATTGTTCGAGAAAGGTGAGGAAAGATATCTGTATTCTTATCGTTTAATGACCCCTGTGTGTTCTTAGATCTATTTCCGTTCTTTGTATTGTGTGTGTTTTTCTCAGCCTGTATATTTATACGTATATTCCCTCTCCATACATACATATTGTCTCATTATAAGGAATTAGTATACACATATATATACACACATACATACATACACACATACATACACACATACATATATCCGTCCTTGGTATGACGATAATCTACATCCGTGTCCTGGGTATAACGATGAACTACGTCCAACGGCGAGTCCTCTGGTCGGGAGGTTTTGAGGAGTGTGGAGCCACCTCTTAGATGTTGGTGTTCCGGGGTCCGCCCTGACCCGGGGTGGTGGCACCTGTTGGGGTCCCAGCTATGGGTAAGTGGTTGACCCCCAGACTGTGGTCGGGGAATATGAAGGTGTAAATGTGGGTTTTAATACCAGAAATACTTTGTAAAAAAAAAAAAAAAAAATTACCAGCGATACATTTTTGAAAAAAACTCAAAAATATGAGTAATTGAAAAATGGTTGAAATATATATGTATACATACACACCTTTATTACCAAACTATCGCTATGAATCTATTTCAAACTGAGGTTGATATGTCATAAAACAAAAGAACCAACCAACACACATACACAGGCATACAGACACTTCCCATGTTGTTTAGTGTTCGTGTGTGCGTGCTTGTGAGCAGTCTTGTTTTTGCCAATATGTGTATATATGTAGTAGTATGCGTATGTATACGCATGTTCTCTCTCCATACATATATACTGTCTTATTATAAGGAAATAGTAAACCTCTCAACTGCGCATAACGAGGTAATAATTCATTTATTTTTAATTTGGTAATTTAAGTAATTATCTCCGAATTACTGTATATGCTCGCGTCTCATGCGACGTTTGAAGAACTAATTTTGAAGCTAATATTAGGGGGGCCGCATCATACACGTCATTTAAAATTAGCGTTTTATAATGGTCTTGACTACGCCGTTGACCAATATATATATATATATATATATTATATTATATATATCCTTGGTAAACCTAATTGGTAAATCCATTTCTCAATGGGTTTTTTAATGAAAAAACAGACAACTTGTTTGGTTAATATATATATATATATATATATATATATATATATATATATATATATATATATCCACCAAGTTGGTGGCAAGTTATCTTCAAAAATTAGGTCTTCAAAGGTTGAATAATGCGAATATATACGGTACTTATTTCTTTGATATCCGCTGTAATATTTCAGGGTTTTTTTCTTGTTTGGTTAAGATATATTTGAAAAGTGTTGGCATTTAATTTGGTACGTTTCTCCTGATTGATTTTTCAATGATTTGTGTGTTTGCCCTTCTCCCACTCGTTTCATTGATGCTGTTATTTACAAAACGTAGCAACTTTTTGATACAAGGTCAAAAGGTCGACATGCAAACAGATAACACGTCCCCGGCGAAATCATAACAACTCTAATTTTATATGGTGCTTTCGTGGCTCTCCGCAACTTCCTATCCTTTGTGGCTCTCAGCAATGTTTGTTTTTTACTATCCCTACCAGACCGTGATATGCATTCCATTTATACAAACTAAGTAAGATAAGTGATCATGGTTCTCCACAACGTCCTATTCTTTGTGGCTCTCTGCAATGTTCGTCATTTTACTATGCTTCCCACTCTCTGATCTGCTTTCCATTTACACAAGCTCGTTAAGTAGGTGATCATGGTTCTCCACAACGTCCTATTCTTTGTGACTCTCAGCAATGTTTGTCTTTTTACTATGCCTCCCCCCATTCTCTGATGTAAACAAATCATTTTTTCACTCAATCTGAAGTGTATTTATCTTTTATTGATAAATAATTCCTTTCTTCTAATTTTTTTTTCAAATATTACTCTTGATGTCGAGAGTATCTTTCCTAGACATTCCAAGAAATGATAAAAAATAACTTTTAGTAGAACCACAGCTTTGTTGCTTAAAATCTCTTCTTCATCTGTGAGGAGATTGTCCAGCATTCACTACCATATAGGAGGATTGATATGACATATCAGTTATAGAACCACTCTTTTCTTTCTTCATCTGTATTCTCAGCATCCTTCTATAGAACCACATCTCTGTTTCTTTTGTACTCTCTGCCTCAAGTCTCTGTAGCTTCATCTGTGATCTGTGAGATTGTCCAGCATTCACTGCCATATAGGAGGATTGATATTACATGGCAGTTAAGCACACTTTTCTGTGTATTCTCAGCATCCATCTATAGAACCACATCTCTGTAGCCTCAAGTCTTCTCTCCATCTGTGAGGAGATTGTCCAGCATTCACTGCCATATAGGAGGATTGATATTACATTACTTTAATCATTTTAACCTATGCAAGACATTAATGCAACTAAAAGGCAAGGATTTACTGCTTTTAAATAAAAATTAGAATATTTTCGTCTAAAGAACCGAAAACTCAATCTTAAACAGGAAACAAGGGATAAATCCCTTAATTGTCCAAAGGACAAGGAAGGAGTTCAGCATTCTTTCCTTGATTGTAACGATATTTTCGTCTTTCTTAATACTTTGTTTAATTTTTGGAGGAATCTTTCACTATAACAATGCCCCTTCGAATGACGGTGTCATTTTTTTCTATTATTTTTATTTAGACACTTCACAGGTATTTAAATATTTTTACTTGTTTGATTTTGATATTTCCGGTTCGTACATCGCATTAAAGGTGAGAGAAGCAGAGGGAAACTTCGAACAACCTCTAGTAAAGATTATTTTGCACCTATGGGAGAAATCTCGAGCAACCTCAGGTAAAACATTATTTTGCGCCTATGGGGAAAATTTCGATCAACCTCAGGTAAAAGAATATTTTACGCCTATTGGGGGGGGGCACGAGAAACGTCCCTCACAAACTTATATAAATGGATAATAGAACAAGAACTGGGATTATAGTAAGGGTACAAACTTTCTTTGGAATTAAAAAGAATATTATTTATGCAAATTTATTTATCTATCTATGAAAGTAGGAAGATCATGTTGCGTCTATGTGAGAAACGAAGTGAAACCTACCTAATGATCATGTGTAAATGGATGGTGGAAGTAGAAGTGGATTGATAGTAAGCATAGAATCATTGTTCTTAGTTTAAAATTATTAGAAGATGTAGAGAGCCATGATCGCCCACACCCTGAATGGACACGGAACATAAAAGAAGTGTAAAATAAATATCCCAATGTTGTGTTATGATTGATTGATTCGTTTTTTACGGCAGGTTATTTAAAGCCAGAAAACATTTTTAGATTGTAAGAATATTTTCCGGGGGGGTGGGTAATAATGATTTAGTGAAACAAGTCTTTCTAATTAACCCATGGCTTGGGGGAGAATAGATGGATTCATACCTTTTCCAAAGGTATTTTGCGCGTAGCGGAATATAATGAACCCAACTGGAATTGGAACTCGGCTCTCTCCGATTAATAATTGTGAGTCATTATCTATTAAACCACCTACACATCCACGCTTACAGTACCTGGTAACCCTTCTAACTACTGACAAGGCTTGACGTTGCTTAAATTCGGTGATTGTTCGGGAATTGGTGTTTCAGCATGTGGGCGTAGGCAATATTGTATCAGAAATAAATTTCTTTTATTTTTCTGTATATAAGAATTTCATTTTCTAAGTTTTACATGGTCGTACGAACAAAGCAATTAAAACGCAAGCCATTGTCTCTTTTATGTATTCGGCTGTGTGTATGCGCGCCATATTTTTTTTAAAAAAGCAGACGTTTCTGAATGCGCGTGCGCATACGCTTCTGAATGTGGAGAATGCTATTAATCGAATAAGTAACGTTCACTTTTACAATATGATTAAAATATATAGAAAAGAGAAGTAAAGAAAAAAATGACAAACGATTTCGAAGCGAGTTTAATGTCAAAAGTCGACAATATTTTCACTTACTTTCTTCTCTGTCGTTTTTATTTTCAAATTTACTACAGATATTCTATTCTTATTTTATCTTTGATAGAAAAGTTTTTACTAATATGAAAACGTAACAATATTTATGGTTGCTTAAAAACATCATAATTGAATTTTGGTATAAATATTTTTCCTTCTAGCTATAAATTAAATTAATTAAATATACATTTCAATGAGTGTAATTGAAGTGCGTAATTGAATGATGAAATTTCACCCCTAGAACGAATTTCTTTAGAATAATATATACATATATATATATATATATATATATATATATATATATATATATATATATGTGTGTGTGTGTGTGTGTGTGTGTGTGTGTGTGTGTGTGTGTGTGTGTGCATATAGATTGCGATGGATAAATTACGCAAAAATGAAAATAACGATGACATTTCATTTTAACAGATATATTTACCAAAATTACACAAAAATATCTTAAAATACTAAAGAATGAATTTATTCAATAAAATCGCCATTGGATTCAACTACAGCTTCCAGATAACTTCGGAATCTCCCGTGTCTCTCCTGGACGGTCTCCTTGTTCAAGTTGGTGAATGTTGCTACAGTTCATCTTTGGTGTTACAAGGAGTCCTGTCTGTCACTCACTCAAATGCACCCACACATAATAATCACAGGAGTTGCAGTATAGGGAGTTAGGTGGTCAGATATAAGGGGTGATGTGGTCGCAGAAATTGTCTGACAGCCACGACTGTGGCATGTTGCACAATCCTGTTGTCAGACATAGGGTCTTCCAATAGCCACCCTCTTGGCCCAGGGAAGGACTACCTCTTCAAGGGAAGATAAATGAAGGCATAACGTCGCCATCTCTAGTGATCATTCTAAACACATTCGTAATCACCATTAGACTCAGAATCTTCTGCACTGTCCTTAGATTGACACCCAAACACTCTAAAATGTATTGGAGCTTTAGGCGTAAGGCCAAGCAATACAAAACGCTGTTTCTAAATTTTTGACGAAGTGAATTGCGTCATGGTGCTCTTTTTCTCACAGACAGTACCCAACTGACCCTACTGCACTGTGCAGTCGACAAATCAAAACAAACAACGCGCATGCGCAAAATTAAAAATATAAAATTGCAACAATTTATCCATTACAGTCTGAGCGTGAAGAGTTCTTATAAACGTTCAAAGCAAGTAACCTTGAGAATACAAACGTTCATCATGATAGGCAAACATTCAAAGTCTTCCAGCTGATGATGAACCGTTACTAGTGTGCTTTTGTGGGTATTGAATTTTACAAGCCAGTTTTCCCCAGTTGAACTGTTAGTGTTAAGGTCAACGGATAGATCGACTGTTCTGTTTCAGTCGACAAACAATGGGCATGCGCAAAATTAAAAATATAAAATGGCGACAAGTTACCCATCGAAGGGAATATGCGTACACACACACACACACACACACACACACACACACACACACACACACACACACACATATATATATATATATATATATATATATATATATATATATATATATATATATAAATAATATTCGTATTCAAGAATACCCGTATACTAAAAGCGGCTATTGCAGACACTCACTCAGCCACATTTGTGTTTGCTCAACAACCACAGAGCCCACCTTCAGTTTTTGGGAGAGATCGTGTTACGTAGCGTAATCAACAATTTGAACAAGGCCACAACGCTCAAGCTCTCGGCCACGATGACTTGTAACTTCGTGCTAGCACGGTTATCGACGACCCCCAAGATTTCTGTCTACCCAGTTTCAGGCACTTTTCAAAGGTGCCGCACGCTAGGATCGACTTCGATCCAGTCCGATAACTTCAGGAAGACCTGACAAATCGACCATGGTGAGATTCGAACCCGGGTCCCATGGTCAGAAAGCGAACCTTTTAACCACTCGATGTCCATACATTTCGGTAGTAGTTCTTGTTTTATACATGGTTCATTGAATATGACCGATAAGAATTTTTTTTTTTTTTATTTAGTTTTTCTCTTGTCCTTACAGCATTTTTTTTTACAAGGACCAAATGTGTATAGAAACTATCTGTAGTTGTTATTGCCCCAAGCGTTTCCGGATAATAATACATAAGACATTTTCATGGTAATTTGTTGTGGGTATATTTTATTTTCGGTAGTTAAATTATTAAAACAAGGTTAATGTTAAAATGTTTCGAAAAGTGCTTCCATTAATAGTTTTTAAATTAGAAATGGGGGTAAAAGGATATAAAAGAATATTTTGTCAATAAAAACAAAAAACATTATCAAAATAGTTAAAACTGAAAGGCAACAAAAAAAACATTATCAAGAAGAAAGGGCAACAAAAGAACAGGACTCAAGCAACAGAAGATAAAAATTTATAGGTTAATATCTCAATATCAATGTAAAGTGAATGTAAATATAAAAGTGTACATTATTTACATTATTCGGACTATTGTACTTATCTTTGTCGCCATATTCATTACAACGTTTCGGGCGTTGTACGCTCCGGCCTTCTTCAGGTGGTTGGAATATCGAACTGAACCCTTTATTTCGCTCACTGAGATAGACTGTTCTAGTTCCACGTGCCATGTTTAATTGATATCAGTTATCAGTTATCTTCTTATTTCTTCTTGTATTCGCTCTTCAAGTTCTTCCAAAGTCTTGGTTTGGTATAGCAGAATTGCTCCTTTAACCAAACCCCAAAGAAAGAGTCACAAGGTGTTAAGTCAGGACACCTGATTGGCCGCTCATACATAAAATAGAGAGTTACTTTTTAATCATCCAGTGGATTTTTTTAATCGGCATCACCCCAAGCCAGTAATCGGTGGTTGGAATGTCGAACTGAACCCTTTATTTCTTTTACTGTTCTAGTTCCACATGCCATGTTTTAATGGATGTCAGTTATCAGTTATCTCCTGTTAATTCCTCTCTGCAAGTTCTCCACTGCCTTAACCGGGTATTGAACTCACACTCTTTGGGTCTTGTCACTGGATCTAACCAACGCGTTTATCCACTGTGCCATGTGTCCTTGAGGATGCATAGCACAGTGGATATAGACAGATACAAAAGTGTATATTTAAGTCAACACCCAGAGGCGACGTTCTGCTTCATGCTTGAACGCAACCCATGTAGATGTGTTCTCTTTTGTGTCTAAAACGGCTACACAGTGAGAGTGGTGGTGGCGACCGCCACTGGATGGTTAGTCCATGTCCACATTAATAAAAATAAAGAAGTTCTCCGTGTTGGATGTCTTTCATCATTGGACCCTAAACATTTCGCGACACCGGCCAGGAGAAGACGAGAGAGAGAGAGAGAGAGAGAGAGAGAGAGAGAGAGAGAGAGTGCAACAATAATAGCTATAAAGCTGACATCCAGATTTTATTTTATAAACGTGATTGCTATGGATATAAGAGTAGGAAGTGGGTGTTGAGGATAGATAACTATTGGCCCTGGAAGAGGTTAAAGATGGCAGTGTTTTGAAAAGCATCCAACTGGACGGCTGTTCCACAAAGCAGCGCTTCTTTGGAAGAAGCTGCCTGGATAGTACCTATTGCTTGCAAAGTACAAAGAACATTTTTGCCTGCTATCAGAATGACTGGTGATAAATTCCAGGCGAGCCATACACTACACACTCTTAACCTCACGTTTTCATCTGACAAACTACGAATTATTTTGAAATCATTTCACCCCAAGTAAGGCAATAAAGCGACTTAGACGCAAGGGTTTACGGAGTGTGAGAGAAGATGCGAAAAAGGAAAACATTATGAGGTAGAGAGGACAACAAAGGAACGGGAATTAAAAACATAATGATTAACATCGAGTTTACATCAAAGCTGGAAATCAAAGCTGACTATGTCTTCGTCTGCTGCAATGAAAGTTGGTTCACAATGTTGTACCAAAAACTTATTCTAATCAGAATCCATCTTACACATTTACTATTCGTCCATACATTGAATACTTTTGCCATATCTGGCCTGGTTCTTCTGCTGTACATCACCGGATTCTCTAGAAAATCCAAAGACGGGTCATTAATGTAATCGATCCTGAGCAGACAACTTTTTTATCGACGTGAAGTGGTTTCCCTCTGTCTTTTCTACAAATATTTTCATGGCAACTGCTCTATTTTCCCTGCTGCTCCTATTGCAAGTATTTAAGCGTGCTACTAGATTGATAAGTAGATTTCACTGTTTTACGGTTGAAATACCTAAATGCAACCGCCAATTCTACTTGAACGGTTTCTTTTCTTACACTTCCCACCTGTTAAACTCCCTTCCGTTTTCTTGCTTCCCTGATAACTACAATTTTCAAAAATTTAAATGCAACGTCAATCGCCATTGTCTATCTTCTTGAACCCCGTTAATTTTTTGTCCTATCCTCAATCCTCCCTATTCTCTGTCTTCTCATTCTTTTATTTTCCCTCCTTGTAACCCCCTGCGTACTAGTGACAATTCATCCTGCTTATTAAAACTAATTGAAGAGAATGATAGTGATTCGACTTTATTGACGTAACACGACGGATCTTTTCTGTAAAGGTCTGAACTGTCGTCTGGAAATTTGCTATGGAAATAACCATTGATGTAGTTGTAGGCATGCGAACTCGGACTAACCCATGTCGACATTCTGTGGTAAATAGGGAGAATGAAATCATCTTACTGTGGAATGATTTGTGAATATCTATGCTGAAGATACAAAGGTATATGGTTGCACCTCGAAAAATCTAGATGACAAGAGATTGGCAGCTGATCTCTCTTCTGAGCTAGCCCTAATAGGTCAATGAGGGAAAAACTGGCTGATTTCATTCAATCCCTCGAAGACCAAGCTATTCCGTCATCGCCGATCGGACTCTCACGAGTCACGATGAATGAATGTTTCCTCATTGAGCGTCTATTCGGCCTCAAAACTCGTCCCTGACCTTAAGTGGAACTCGTATATACGATCAATCGCTAAAGATGCAGGGAAAATCGACGGTAGAGCTCTTGTAAGTACCTGACTACTCGTGCTATCCTCTATATTTATAAGAGCTAGATCAAGCTAAAAATGAAGTACTGCTGCCCTGTCGTCACTTTCCAATCTCGATAGAATCCCAAATCCTTCACGTGTCCTTGTGGGTGACAAATTATTTTCCACCATGCAACCCGCCACTCACAGACATGCCTCTCACTGTTCTATCGCTATTTCCATGGGAAGTGCTCAAATGAACTACATTCCTTCGTTCTACCAGTTCTGACCTTCACAGCTAAGACTGCCATGCTGTACACATTGTAACGAACCATCTTCATTTCCTTCGTATATCATTTCCTTCCGCAAACCGCTGCTCTGTCCAACCGACTCCCAAGAGGATTCTTCTCAGATCACTACAATCTTAACCTTTCAAGTATGGAATTAACCGTTATCCTCTCCACCTATCCGCATAGACTGTGCCTCTTAATCTATAATCCTCTACCTTGAGTGGCTCTCAGGCCTTGTACAGGGTGAAGCTCACTATAAAAAAAAATCTAGAGGATTTTAGGTTTTGAGCCGATACCCAGATCGTTATCAAATTTAACTCTGTCTCGAATATTACCACAGTTGTGGGGTACCCAATGAGGATGGAATTTGTTACAATCTCGAAAAGTCTCTATGGCTCTATAATTCATCCCTAATGTAGATTTTTAGTAGACGTCATATATCTTCTGGGCAGAGGCGTTTAGAGTTCACCACAATTTCTTTATTATATGTTGTCAAGAATTTTTTTTTATGGCGGGTGGGTGAGATAGTGAAGTGGGTTCCCATTGCTTTCTCGATGGTTCTGAATACAAAATTCTTCTTCTCCTAGACTGGCCGCCGTTACAAACTAGAGAGTCCAGTCTATTTTGCTATTTCTACCATAGATGCGGGCGTAGGGGGAACGATGAGTTCATGCCTTTGCAATGTCATTTGTGTAAAGTGAATGAAAAAAACATGGAATGCTAGTCATACATAAAGGTAATGTAGATATTTTAAAGATTATCTTTGTTTGGCAAAGGACCATTTGTTTTTGAGGATTGGATTTGGTATATTAGAAAATGATCTGTTGCTGATTGATTTTTTCACGGTTTATCACCCCATGTGGATTATTTAAATCTGAAATATATGTTGCATTGTAAGAATATTTTTTGCGCGTGTGAATATTGTAGTAATATTTTTTTAGAGAATAACAATTATTTTTCCTACTATTTAACTCATAGCTAGGGGAATAGGTTCATGTTTTACTATTTGCGCGCCGATAGTGCATTAATAATCTTTGACTATTTTGGGACGAGTAATGGATTTCTGCCTTTACCAATGGTATTTGCCCGACGAACCCGACTGGAATTAGAACTTGGATCTCTGATTTCTCTTTGCGAGCCGCTGTCTATTACATTACCAGTAGATCCGGAATAATCTGCCAGGCAAGTTCTACCTCAGACTCCTGGGAAAGTCTTCGAAATAAATGTGGATAGATTATTTTATGCTAAAAAGTTTCCTGTAGACGATCACAGAGTCGAGCTTCTCTGCCACTATCGGGAAAAATTGCGACACTGGCTTAGAAAATGAAAAAGAACGAACTAGGATTTGAAAAAAAATGATACAAATAAAATGAAAAAGAAAATTAAGTTGGTCGTATCAAAATAAATACGGCAACATGGTGCCGAGAAAAATTTAAAAAAAAAAAGAAAGTTATCAGCGAAACTAATAAAGGAAAGAAAAATCGATTCGTGGAAAACGATGAAAGGAAGGAAAAGAAAAAAAAAAGGGTTGAAATGAGAAAAGGAAATTGAGCCGGTGTTGGCGGTGCTAGGCAAGATGGCGGAGAAATAATGAGGTTGAGAGTTAAAAGCAGGGACTACATCACTGGGAACGCAAAGTCACTCCCGACATTTTCTCTTCCTCTCTAAATCTTTCTGACGCTCGGCACCATTAACGCTATAAGTGCTTCTTCCAGACGACTACAGACGGTAATCAGAGGTCAGTATGTATCAAAGGTGCCGCTTCACTAGCGTTTGAAGCTGGGCGTAGTGAAGCGTGGCGCCAACCCAAGCACACGTTACGCTTCGACACGCCGTCCTCTTTCCCCTCCATTCTCAAAACTATGCCTATGCAGGAGCGCGTATCCATTAAATTATCTAACAGCGTATCCGTCTTATTTCCGAAACTTTTTTTTTTTCTTTTTTTATGAAGACAGGTGTGACAACAGGATCTGCTGGGAAATAGACAAAGGATAACATTCCGAAAAAGATTTCTGGGAAAAAATGTACCCCATAATATATACAAAAAAACATGGCCCAGTGGATAAATGCGTTGGTTATATCCAGTGACTAGGCCCAAATATTTGTGAGTTCAATACCAGGCTACAGCAGAAACTTGGAAAGCGATATGACTGAGGCATCCTGAAGAGGAACAATCTACCCCGTTGGACGAAATAAAGCGTTCGGTTCGAAATTCCAAACACCTGAAGAAGGCCAGGGCGTACAACGGCCGAAACCTTGTGAATATGACAATGTCGATGAGGATAACAGTCCGAATAATGTAAATAATCTATGAAATATATGCAGGAATAATCTTTTATAAATTTGTTACCTTACATCTTCTTTAGCATCCTAGATATGACGATAAACTACGTCCAACAGCAAGGCTTGTGATCAGGTTTTGAGAAGCGTGGAAACACCTCTTAATTGCTGGTGTTCCCAGGTCCACCCTGACCTGGGGTGGTTGCACCTATTAGGGTCCCAGCTATGGGCAAATAGTTAATACCCAAACTTGTGTAAAAATAGGTTTTAATTCCAAAAATACTTTGTAATAAAAAAAATATTACCAGCAATAATTTTTGAAGGAAAAATTATTATCAGCAATACTGTATAAAAAATACCAGCAATATAAACAGTTATAGATTCTTTGAAAAAATGACCAGCCATAGATTTCTTCAAGGAAAAATATTCCCAGAAATAGATTTTTGAAGAAAAACATATTACCAGAAATAAAAATGTTGTCGGCATTAAATAACCCATTGAGGTTGATATGCCGTAAAACAAAACAAACCAAACCAAACATTTTTAGATATGAGATGGGTTTAGGAGAAATAACAAAAAGACAAAATCTATTAAGAGCTATAAAGGACAAGAAATTATGGAGAGCCATGATCTCTTCCGTTCTGAACGGACACAGCACATAAAGAAGATAGTGCCCCCGGGCGCACCGGTAAAGAAACGATGGTCTGGGGTGGGGTGTAAACGTTGGTTCATGAGTTTGATGACATACTAATTGTGAGTTAAATCTGTCTCCTGGAGAGTAAAGACTTAATGAAAACAGAATTAGCAATAATAATGGCTCTCCATAACTTCCTATCCTTTGTAGCTTTTAGTAAATGTTGTCTTTCTTTTATTTATCCTAAACCGTGGTCCGTCATTCATTTAAGCTCACTATCTATTGCCTTGTTATCCTCTTGTTCCTATTGCTTTCAATCTGTTCTCTGAGTGTCAGATTTTCCAAGCCGTCTTTCCTCATTCTGCGCCCGTAGAAATTTCAACCGTCTCTCCCTGATGTTAGGTATAAGTGTTCTTTTCGTTTCTATTTTCTCTAAAACTTCGTCGTTGCTCACATATTCCCTCATAGTATCCTTATCATCCTTCTTTTCATTTCTGTTGTGTCAAGTTTTCTTCAACTGTTATGGAGATTGTCCAGCAGTCAGTGTCATGTAAGAAGAGAGATATCACGTAACAGTCCAGTACTCTTTTTTTTTTATTTCTAACAAAGTTTTTCTGTTTCTTAATACTTTACTTAGCTTTTGGAATGCATCTTTGGCTATCCCAATGTCCCTTCAGATTTCAGTGTCGCACTTTCCGTCCTCTGTTAACACACTACATATATATATATATATATATATATATATATATATATATATATATATATATATGTGTGTGTGTGTGTGTGTGTGTGTGTGTGTGTGTGTGTGTGTGTGTGTGTGAAAACTGTGTGTATATAAATATAAATAAAAGCGTGAAACCCAGGGTCACAAACTCACATCAATCCAACTAAATAATATATATATATATATATATATATATATATATATATATATATATATATATATATATATATATATATATATATACTTGTTTGATTTTAGTATTTCTGATTTGTAATTTGTATTCTGGGTTCATCTTTTGTTAACAAAAGTGAATTTTGTCTCCTTACAGTTGATGTTTTATCCTTTTTCTCGCTTTCTTTCGCTAACTTCTGTAGGAGTTTTTGTAGTTTTCTTTCCGTGACTTTGTCATCTTCATATCTTATGCTATTGAGATTGAAGCCGCTAATAATGAATGCTGGTAGGGCTTCTAATTCTCTCAGAATTGCCTCGCTGTATTGGTTAAATAAGTTCGTTATAAAAACACATCATCTTCTTAAACTCTCCTTTCTATTTTTGTATATCTGCTGAACTCATTTTCTATCCGTATGCAGGCGATTTGCTGCTAGTATAAGTTTTTGATTATTCTAATATCTTTCTCAAATATATCAAAGTTGCCGAGCACTTCCAACGCATCTTTCTGACGTACAGTATTGAATGTCTTTGCGTAATCTATAAGACACAGTTGCATTTGTATTACTCTTTCTGATAACATTCTGAGAATAAATATCCTTGTTCCAGTGTCTTTGACGAACCTGCACTTTTCTTGTCCTTTTTCCTGTCCGATACTGCTACGATCTCTATTCATCAAAATTCGGATAATAAGTTTCGTTATATGGCTCATTAAGTTGATTGTCCATCGGAGTTCACATTTGTTTGCACCTGGCTTCTTAGACATTGCTATAAAAACAGATATACTTACGTCTTTCGGTACATCACCATTTTGTATATTTAATTTAGTCGCATAAAATAGCCCATACCGCTAACATACTGTTCCACTATAAGTCTATTATACATAAAAGCATGTTTTAATATTTCATCAGTGCTTTTTATTTTTAATTACAAGTTTTTAAAATTTACCATATATAAGCAATCTTTTTTTATTCATCGCGTTTATATAGAAATACTTTATATATGTCTTGTCAAAATTCGGCCTTAAGAGAGAAAACGTACAGCGTTCGTAATAAGCATCGTTGTTGCCTGCTATTTCACTTTACTACAAATTAGTCGAACGGGACCGAAAATAAATTATGTAATTATATAAATACGTCAACATCATCTTTGGAATTAGATTGTCTTAAAGTAATTCCGAATTATTTAAACAAATGAAAAATAGTTTATAGAAATAATAATAATTATTATTATTATTATTATTACAAATATTAGAATATAATTCAATTGTTTCTCTCATAGTCAACGATATGTCGCTATGTCCAGGATAGGAAATTCAAGTGTACTTAGTATAATGTTTAAATTAATTTATAAAATAGATGACTTGCTGAAAATGTTTTAGAGAGGCAAGAGAACTTCTATAACAATGTACTCATATATATATATATATATATATATATATATATATATATATATATATATATATATATATATATATATATTATGCGCTGTTACATTAGAACATGTATATATCCACAAAATTGTACATTTTGTTTCAACGTTAGTATTAATTCAGGTGGCAAACAATGATGGTACTAAGCAATTTTATTTAGAATTACGGTTAATAAAACACTACTTCACTCTCCGTCTTTTGAAAATTACCCATAAAAGGTAAAAAGGATTTATCTGTCATCTGTATGGGTGTGTGTCTAGTCGGTATTATTTTTGTTTGGATGTTGTACGTTTCTTGATTTAAGGATGTTTTTACGTCAGCACTGGTTGTAGTAGTGGTAGTTAAATATACGTTAGGTCTTTTAAGAATTGATTTAATAAAGGTTGGTGATGTAATATAATGTTTTTTTGTTTTTTTTTAACGTGTGTTTATAGTTAGTAAAATATTTATCAGGATTCCCTCGAAGTATTTTCGACGTAAAAAATTGTTTCTATTAATTAGGGTGGTATTTGTAAAATCAAAGTTATGGCGAGTTTTGTTCGTGTGTATTACGAGAGAGATTGAATGGTTGTCCCAGCATCCCCAAATCAAAATGCGGACAATTTCAAAGCCTAAATCATGCTAGATGACCGATAGCGAGAAAAAAGTGAGAAGTTAGAAAGTATGTTCTTCAGAAAGAGCAAAATCCGAAAATGTGAGTTACACATTGGCGATGTCAACATCAAACAATTACAGAAGTTTAAATATCTGGGTAGTGTTTTAACAAAGGTTGTGTTGTGGCCTTGTTAGGATCAGAAATAAAGACACAAGAGAGGAATTGAGTTAAACAAATATATTAACAGAAACAGTAATACAAACATATACAAACGAGAGTGTTAGAGCAAGAATGTTCGGTCCGACTCTAATAGCTGATTACTGGAAATTTACCTCACAAAAAGGCAGTACCTGCTCCTATTTATAGCTGAAAGAGTTCATGCGTGCGTGGGTAAATTACCATAACAGGGTGGAAAATGGGACACCGAGATCCGAAGTACGCATTGAACCAGCGAAAGATGGCTTTTAAAGTCGTCAGAATTCGGATGATAAGTTTCGTTATATGTCTCATTAGATTGATTGTCCGATGGTGATCACATTTGTTTGCAGCTGGCTTCTTAAGCAGTGCTATGAAAATGGATCTGCTTAGGTCTTCCGGTATATCACCACTGTTGTATATTAGTAGCATATAATTATTACGAGAGAGTTTGAATGGTTGTCCCAGCGTCCCCAAATCAAAATGCGGACAAAGCATAAATCATGCGAGAAAAAAAGGGACTAATCATAATCTATGAGAAGTTAGAAAGTATGTACATCAGCAAGAGTAAAAATAGATGTAAGTTACACATTGGTGATGCCGACATCAAACAAGTCTAGGAGTTTAAAAATCTGGGCAGTGTTTTAACAGAGAGTGGAAAATGTGACACCGAGATCCGAAGTATGCATTGGACTAGAGAAATATGCCTTCCAAAGCCTAAGCAAAGTGTTGAGAAACAACTTTTTTGTTAGAAACAAAGAAAATAGTGCTACATTGCTATGTGATATCCATCCTCTTACATCGTACGAAATGTTGGACATTGGTGAGAAAAATAGAAGCGACAGAAATGTGCTTCTACAGAAGGATACTGAGGATTCCATGGGTGGAATGAATAAGCAACGAGTACGTATTAATGAAAAGGATGCTTAGGATCAGAATCAAGAAGAGACAGCTAAAACTGCTTGGGCCCATATTGAGGAAAAAGTGGCTTGAAAACTTAATCCTCACAGGTTATATTGAGTGGAAAGGAAATAGAGGAAGGCAGTCAGCCATCTCTCTGTTGAGCTTGTGTAAACTGATGGCGAAATAGGAAGTGAGAACCTTAGCAAATGAAGAAAAACTGCTAAAGGGCACAAAGGATGGAAATTTGCAGAGACCCATGATCATCCATGGCCTGAAGGGACGCGGCATATAGAAGATTAGGCAACACGAATATGGATTCTGCGTATAATGCTTTCGGCAAAGTTTCTCTGACGGTTTGACCAACTTTGCTTCCAGGGATTAAACAGATTCTATTGAATCACTTCGCTAACCCGCCTGATCACCAGCCAATTTTTCTAATTGACTAATGAAGATATAATAGGTCTCATCGAAGAACGCACATTGCGGGAGTCTGTTCTCAGGCATACAGAAGGCTAACTCAAATCATACCCAGGCCTTTATTCCAGATTAGGCTAAACTAAGGAAATTGAGTGTGTGCACAGAAAATTGAAAACGAAACAAATAGACACGAAAAAATTGAAAACGAAACAAATAGACACGAAAAAATTGAAAACGAAACAGACACGAAAAAATTTAAAAACGAAACAAATAGACACGAAAAAATTGAAAACGAAACAAATAGACTCGAAAAAATTGAAACGAAAAAATTGAAAACGAAACAAATAGACACAAAAAAATTGAAACGAAAAAATAGACACGAAAAAATTGAAAAAAACAGACATGAAAAATTGAAAACAGAAACAGACACGAAAAAATTGAAAACGAAACAAATAGACTGAAAAATTGAAAATGAAACAGACACGAAAAAATTGAAAACAGAAAACAGACACGAAAAAAATTGAAAACAGAACAAATAGACTCGAAAAAATTGAAAACGAAACAGACACGAAAAAATGGAAAACAAACAAATAGACACGAAAAAATTGAAAAACGAAACAGACACGAAAAAATTGAAAACGAAAACAAATAGACACGAAAAATTGAAAACGAAACAAATAGACACGAAAAAATTGAAAACGAAACAAATAGACTCGAAAAAATTGAAACGAAAAAAATTGAAAACAAACAAATAGACACGAAAAAATTGAAAAAACAAAACAAATAGACACGAAAAAATTGAAAAACAGAAACAGACACGAAAAAAAATTGAAAACGAAACAAATAGACAAAAAAATTGAAAACGAAACAAATAGACACGAAAAATTGAAAAACGAAACAGACACGAAAAAATTGAAAACAGAAACAGACACGAAAAAATTGAAAACAGAAACAAATAGACTCAAAAAATTGAAAACAGAAACAGACACGAAAAAATTGAAAACGAAACAAATAGACTCGAAAAATTGAAACGAAAAAAAATTGAAAACGAAACAAATAGACACGAAAAAATTGAAAACGAAACAAATAGACACGAAAAAATTGAAAACGAAACAGACACGAAAAAATTGAAAACAAATAGACACGAAAAATTGAAAAACGAAACAAATAGACACGAAAAAATTGAAAACAAGAACAGACAAAAAAAATTGAAAACGAAACAGAATTGAAAACGAAACAACAGACAAAAAAATTGAAAACGAAACAAATAGACTCGAAAAAATTGAAAACGAAACAGACACGAAAAAATTGAAAACGAAACAAATAGACTCGAAAAAATTGAAAACGAAACAAATAGACACGAAAAAATTGAAAACAGAACAAATAGACACGAAAAAATTGAAACGAAACAGACACGAAATAATTGAAACCGAAACAAATAGAAAAAAAATTGAAAAACGAAACAAATAGACACGAAAAAAAAAAAAAAATTGAAAACGAAACAGACACGAAAAATTGAAAACAAACAGACAAAAAAATTGAAAACGAAACAAATAGACTCGAAAAAATTGAAAACGAAAAGACACGAAAAAATTGAAAACGAAACAAATAGAAAAAATTGAAACGAAAAAAAATTGAAAACGAAACAAATAGACACGAAAAATTGAAAACGAAACAAATAGACACGAAAAAAAATTGAAAACAAAAAACAGACACGAAAAAATTGAAAACGAAAACAAATAGACACGAAAAAAATTGAAAAAAACAAATAGAAAAAAAAAATTGAAAACAGAAACAGACACGAAAAAATTTAAAACAAAACAGACACGAAAAAATTGAAAACGAAACAAATAGACACGAAAAATTGAAAACGAAACAGACACGAAAAAAATTGAAAACGAAACAAATAGACTCGAAAAAAAATTGAAACGAAAAAATTGAAAACGAAACAAATAGACAAAAAAAAATAGAAAACAAACAAATAGACACGAAAAAATTGAAAACAAAACAGACACGAAAAATTGAAAACGAAAAAAGACACGAAAAAAAATTGAAAACGAAACAAATAGACACGAAAAAATTGAAAACGAAACAAATAGACACGAAAAATTGAAAACGAAACAGACACGAAAAAAATTGAAAACCAAAAACAAATAGACACGAAAAATTGAAAACGAAAAAATAGAAAAACGAAAAAATTGAAAACGAAACAAATAAACGAAAAAATTGAAAACAAATAGACACGAAAAAATTGAAAACAAAACAGACACGAAAAAATTGAAAACGAAACAAATAGACAAAAAATTGAAAACGAAACAAATAGACTCGAATAAAAACGAAAAACAGAAACAGACACGAAAAAATTGAAAACGAAACAGACACGAAAAAAATTGAAAAAAAAAAAACGAAACAAATAGACTCGAAAAATTGAAAAACGAAACAGACTCGAAAAATTGAAAAACGAAACAGACACGAAAAAATTGAAAACGAAACAAATAGACACGAAAATTGAAAACAGACACGAAAAAATAGACACGAAAAATTGAAAAACGAAACAAATAGACTCGAAAAATTGAAAACGAAACAGACACGAAAAATTGAAAACGAAACAAATAGGACTCGAAAAAAATTGAAAACGAAACAAAAAAAAATAAAACGAAAAAATTGAAAAATTGAAAACAAATAGATAAAAAAAACAAATAGACACGAAAAATTGAAAACGAAACAGACAGAAAAAAATTTGAAAACGAAACAGACACGAAAAATTGAAAACGAAACAGACACGAAAAAAAAACGAAACGAAACAAATAGACTCGAAAAAATTGAAAACGAAACAGACACGAAAAAAATTGAAAAACGAAACAAATAGACTCAAAAATTGAAAAAAAAATTGAAAACGAAACAAATAGACACGAAAATTGAAAACGAAACAAATAGACACGAAAAAATTGAAAACGAAACAGACACGAAATAATTGAAACCGAAACAAATAGACACGAAAAAATTGAAAACGAAACAAATAGACAAAAAATTGAAAACGAAACAGACACGAAAAATTGAAAACGAAACAAATAAAAAATTGAAAACAAACAAATAGACTCGAAAAATTGAAAACGAAACAGACACGAAAAAATTGAAAACGAAACAAATAGACTCGAAAAAATTGAAACGAAAAAATTGAAAACGAAACAAATAGACACGAAAAAATTGAAAACGAAACAAATAGACACGAAAAAATTGAAAACGAAACAGACACGAAAAAATTGAAAACGAAACAAATAGACACGAAAAAATTGAAAACGAAACAAATAGACACGAAAAAATTGAAAACGAAACAGACACGAAAAAATTGAAAACGAAACAGACACGAAAAAATTGAAAACGAAACAAATAGACACGAAAAAATTGAAAACGAAACAGACACGAAAAAATTGAAAACGAAACAAATAGACTCGAAAAAATTGAAACGAAAAAATTGAAAACGAAACAAATAGACACGAAAAAATAGAAAACGAAACAAATAGACACGAAAAAATTGAAAACGAAACAGACACGAAAAAATTGAAAACGAAACAGACACGAAAAAATTGAAAACGAAACAAATAGACACGAAAAAATTGAAAACGAAACAAATAGACACGAAAAAATTGAAAACGAAACAGACACGAAAAAATTGAAAACGAAACAAATAGACACGAAAAATTGAAAAAAAAAAAAGAAAAAACGAAAAAAATGAAAAACAAACAAATAGACACGAAAAAAAAAAATTGAAAACGAAACAGACACGAAAAAATTGAAACGAAACAGAACGAAAAATTGAAAACAAACAAATAGACAAAAAATTGAAAAAAATAAACAAATAGAAATAAATTGAAAAACGAAACAGACACGAAAAAATTGAAAACGAAACAGACACGAAAAAATTGAAAACGAAACAAATAGACTCGAATAAATTGAAAACGAAACAGACTCGAAAAAATTGAAAACGAAACGAAACAGACACGAAAAAAATTGAAAACGAAACAAATAGACACGAAAAAATTGAAAAACGAAACAAAACACGAAAAATTGAAAAAACGAAACAAATAGACTCGAAAAAATTGAAAACGAAACAGACACGAAAAAATTGAAAACGAAACAAATAGACTCGAAAAAATTGAAAACGAAACAAATAGACACGAAAAAATTGAAAACGAAAAAATTGAAAACGAAACAAATAGACACGAAAAATTGAAAACGAAACAGACACGAAAAAATTGAAAACGAAAAAATTGAAAACGAAACAAATAGACACGAAAAATTGAAAACGAAACAAATAGACACTCTTGTTCAAACGAAACAAATAGACACTCTTGTTCAAACGAAACAGACTTGTGAGTTGGGATGACCCAATTTTGCTGCACCACAACGCACGGTCGCACGCTCCTCAAACAACTGTCTTTAAAGCTGCATAGCCTGAATTATGAAATTACTGCCACATATTGTCTGAGGCTCTTGCTATATATTTAGAGATCCTTGATAAAATCCAAAGAAAAATCTACAATGTCATTGACCCCTGACCCGATCCGAGCTTCAGTTACTTTTCCACCGCCGTAATGTAGGTTCCCTGTGCTTTTTCTATAAATACTTTCAAGGTAAATTTTCTGAAATTTCATCTATGGTACCTAGACTTTGTGAATTTAAACGCAGTACTAGATTGGCGGAAAGGTTTCAGTTTAATTGGCGAGATGTAAATGTAAGTTCTATTCTTACAGTTACTTTTCTCGTATTTTTCGTTTTTGTAACTGTCTACCAGGATTCATGCTTTCCAGCCAACTTAGACCTTCAATAATTTAAATGCAATGTCAATCACTATCTACTGTCTTGGTTATTCTTCTATTCTTCTCGCTTCGTAATGTTTCACCATTTTATTTTCGTGTACTTCCGCACTCACTGACACCTTGTATCACGTTGTATCTTAGTGACTTTGCTTCCTTGCTTGGGGTGATATGCTTAAAAAAAAGAGAAAAATAAAACGCAAAACAAAAGTGATGTCGGATGACTGCTTGAGAAGTTCTAATCGCTCTGACAAGTTTAGCCACAAAATTGGCGGATAAAAAACTTTGTTGAATTAATGTTACAGTTTTAATTTTAATCACGAAATACCAATATTTTATGAATTATTCAAAATTTCATAATCGCTTTTATTGTTTTACAGTATTACATTTTAGCCAGCCGGTATTCCGGCCTTCCGTATCCGGCAATTAATGTTTTTCTTTCATCATTCTAGTTTTTCATACTTGTCTAGCGAGAAAAAAAAACATTTAGTACAAGAGAAGTACGTTTCCCCAGTTACAAAAACTGTAGCGAACGGTTGGGGAGCGTATCGGCTAAAAGCTATGAGTCGAACCCAAAACAAGGAGCATCATCATGGGTATATTTTCTCAACAATAAGATGCTAGCTTGAAGAAATTACCATTTTTTTCTAACAATCTTCCAACACCAACCTCAAGAGCCAGTCAAGGTAGATTGAGTGGTTGATTCTTTTACTACGGCTTAACAACTGTTTGCAGGTTATTTAAAGCCATAAAAATTTAAATTTTCAGAATTTGGAGGGATAAGATGCACGGTAGGGTAAAGGATTATGTCTTGGATAGAGGAATCGGAGAACCGAGTTTGAATTCCAGTCGTGCTAATACGCTTGACAAAAGTATGAATCCACTTCTTCCCCCCCCCCCAATATGGGTAAATAGTAGGAAAGCCTGAGTTCTCAAGCCTTGGTGGGGGTAACAGGTCTAGAAGTTGTTAAGAAAAAAATAGTGAAAGTTCCTCATTATAATTACAATACAGATGGAATAAGATGGTTCGAGTTCGTGGACACGTCATAGTGGGTCTTCGCAGTAAATATGTAAATTGTTAGAGTTAAATAATGCAGCACATCCTTATATTTAGAAACAGCGATAGAGTAGCGACAATGTTTTAAAAGTAGTCACAGTACCAGAGAGTACGGAAACTGAATCGAAACAACAAATTTAGTGTACGGCTAAGTTCAAATAATCCGAAAATATTCCTTTAACTCAGTATTCCACAGAGAAATTAGCTACATCGGCGGGTTGACCGACTGATATCCACCTCGTCACCAAATGCAGATCCACACTTCATCCGACATCAGTGATTCTTCCCGACATGTAAATACATGATTTTTTACAGCAATGTTTACCTTGTACAAGGCCCGGAAGCAACTCGAGGCAGAGGGTTACGTTAAGGGGTAATTCATATGGTTAAGAGAGGAAGATAAATGTTGACACTAGATTTGAACAGGTTAACATTTTAATGATCGGGGAAACATCCTCTTGGGAACCTGTTCCATATGGCAGTTATTCGCGGGAAGTGTCTGTTTCAGGGAACTTCTCACCGATGGAATACGGGGGGAATGAGGGTGATTTGCTACTATGTAAGTGGCATGTCATGCTCTACCCGTGAAGGTCTGACCTGGTGGAACCAGGAGATGCACTTCGTCTGAGCACTTCCCATGGTAGTAGCGATAGAGCTGTGAGAGACTCGCCACTTCCCGCTTGTGAGAGAGAGGTTGGAATATCGTAAATAATACTTCCTTAACAAGGGCTCGGAGGCGCTTTTGAACTCTATCAAGACTGTAAAGTGAAGTCTGGGCAGCTCCTGCCCAAATATGGCAGCAGTACTGCGGCCTGAATTGGCTCTTATAAAGGTAGAGGATCCATTTGCGGCTGGTATGTTCTTGCGCGCGAAAAACGGTGTGCCACGTAGATATGTGAACATCCAAACGACAGGGAAAACGGACTAGAGTCACATGTTTCTCGTGAGAATGTACAGCCAACTTTGGGAGAACATAGACGATTAATAAATATTATTGAAGATAATACAACAGTGTGTGTGTGCACCTCCAAAAATCTAGATGACAAGGGCCTGGAAGTCGATCTCTCCTCTGATCTAACACTAACAGGTCAATGGGTGAAAAACTGGCTTGTAAATTTCAGCCCAGCCAAAAGCACACTAGTAAAGGAATTCGCGCCGGACGCCCCAATACGAATATTTCATTGTTTGGATGTCAATCTGAGGACAATGCAGACAATTCGGAAAGAGTCGGATGAGTCTAATGGTGATTACGAAAGTACAGCAGTTCTAAAAACTCACTCTGATCGTTCTGATAAAAAAAGAACTCACGAATTTGTTGCTGAGGGCTTCAGACTCAACGCGGAGGCCTACAGCGAGTAGCTTGAGAAGGTATTGCTGCCCTGGGTCAAGATGGTGGCTGCTTGAAGACCCTATCTCTGGAAACAGGACTCTGCGTAAGCAAGTGTCTGCGGCTACATTACCCCTTACATTTGGCCACCTAGCTCTCTAGACTCCACCCACCTTGATTGATATGTGTGGGGCGCAGTTGAGCGTGAGACCAACAAAACACCTTGCAACACTAAAGATGAACTGAAGGCAAGGATTATGGCAGCATTCACTAACTTAAACAAGGAGACCCTCCAGAAGAGGTTCAGGAGATTCCAAAGTTGTCTGAGGCCGTGTTTGAAGCCAATGGCAATTTTATTGAATAAATTTACTCTTTTGTATAATTTTGGTAAATACACACCCTACTGCAAATTAATTGAAAAAAAACGAAGAATTCCGTAATTATTTTTTTTCGCATTTTTCCAATGAAACATGACCCGGTGCACATGTTAGTACTTCGAGTGTCCACTCCATGAAGTCGTTCCTTGCCGACTGACAACAGATTCAAGATTGGATTTAAATCAGATTTTCAAGCCAGTCTATAATACTTTGATTTCCTCACTTGTAATGCTTGCCATTGTGTTCGTGCAGCGTTACAGTTTTCGTACGCTTCCTTGGAGTAACGTCCATCGCAGACAATGGCTGTAGGACAACTAATCGATAGTTGAGACAATAGTGTCTGGGCCTGACGGAAATCTGATGCAATCACGGATGACGCAATATTTTTCTAGGCCAAACACCCTCATACACCCCGAAAATAGATTCCTATTACTGCACACCACTGCAAATGGCCTAATCTGAGGAGAAAAAAAAATAGAAATCGATTACACCCTATCACTCCAGTGGGTCGAAAACTGGAAGTATGGTGAAAGAAAGTAAACTAAAGCGGCGGTTTCAATTAATTTACGCAGGGGTGTATCTGTTAAAATGTGATGTCAGTGTTATTTTCATTTTTGCGTCATTTAGACGCACTATTTACACACACACACACACACACACACACACACACACACATATATATATATATATATATATATATATATATATATATATATATATATATATATATATATCGATCCATCGCAAAGATATTGGTCTTTAATAATATTTGCCTTAAAGAACATTTTCTGCCGAAATACACAGAATATATATATATATATATATATATATATAGCTTTTTTCTCTAATGTATAATTTATTATATTTCTATTTTTAAATATTTTTATTCTTTTATTTTTATTATTTAATATAATCAATTTCTTTTATTAATTATAATTTTTTTAAATACAATTGTAGTTAATTTTGTTTGTAAAAATTTTGTTACCTTGTCCCGCTGAAGAAAATACTGGATTCTTCCTGACATGGGTCCTGTCACTGGATCTAACCAACGCCTTTATCCACTGTGCCATGTGTCCTCAAGGAGTGTGAGTTCAATACCCGGTTAAGGCAGTGGAGAACTTTCAGAGGGAAAATTAGCAGGAGATAACTGATAACTGATATCCATCAAAACATGGCACATGGAACTAGAACAGTCTACCCCAGTGATCGAAATAAAGCGTTCAGTTCGAAATTGCAACCACCTGAAGAAGGCCGGAGCGTACAACGGCCGAAACGTTGTGACAAATATGGTGACAAAGATGAGGACAATAGTCCGACTAATGTAAATACTGTATGTACGTACATGCATTCGTAAATTTAGATTCTTTTTCTGTACTATATTAAAAACTAAGATTTATTTGTTTGTAAGCTTAAAATAGATTCTTATTATTTTATGTTATTAAAAATGCATTTATAAATATGTATAATACAAAACTGGAAATAGTTATTTGTGGTTTAGCCTAGTAACAAGTAAATTCGGAGACAAGTAAATTCGATTGAAGTCGCTTTTCAACTCGCCTCTCCTGGAACAATATTACCAACGTAAGGTGAGGTATACCTTTACTTCTGTATATAATATAAACAAATAAGAATGGAGGAAAGAAAGAAAGAAGAAAGAAAGAAAGAAAGAAAGAGAAGAGAAGAGAAGAGAAGAGAAGAGAAGAGAGAGGAGGCAATAACTCACGCGTTTAACGTCTGCTTCAGAGAAATAGAAAACCTTGGCAATTTTGAATCTTCTTTAAATAATTACTTTTTTTTAGATCAATTCATCTCACCCAAGGCGATAGAGCCACTACGACTCAAGAGGCTACTGGTTGTGAAAGATAAAGATAAAACTTTGGAAGGAAGCGTAAAGCCAGTATTAAACAAGGAACAAGGGATAAACCTCAATTCCGGCTTAAAAGATCAAGGAGGAGTGTGAATCCTGGCGATAAACGTGCCTGTCTGTTCCAATTCATATTTGCCTTCATATTTATTATTGTTATTGTAACATTTTGTTAAAGTTATAAGACTCAAATATTTAACGATGCTATAGTTATTCTATAGTCGTGGAACTAGCAATCAGCTTCTTCTGGCAGTAGCTAAAGAACTGTGTTTTATCAGAAAAGTCAAACAAAGAAAGCGCATCATCTAGCGGTCACACCCTCGGTCACGATGACATGTGAATTCGTGCGAGTCCAACCATCGACTACAATTCAGTCAGTTATGTGCTATGCGTGATACACGCTTAGGCGACCATATATCTTTCAATACAAGACTGACGAGGCAGTAGGTTGCCGTTTCTTTCTTCCACTTGCCATCTAAGGCTATATAATCCGATCTGTGTTGCTAGCTGGGGGGGGGGAGAAGAAGAGGATTCATACTTTTCCCAAGGGTATTAACACGTAAGTGAATGTAACGGATTTGACTGGAATTCGAACTCGACTCTCCGATTCCTCAAGCTGCTATCCATTACTCCACCGTGCCTCCGACCAACAATTACGTCTTCTATTTATACGAATATAACCTAGCCTGATGATCCCTGACCAAAATTGATGAAGATGCTAACCTCAACGGGACTGGCACATTGCACCTTCTCGGCTTAACGTTTTCCACTGGCATGAAGTGGAAAGACGATATTGAATCCTTTGCTAGATCTGCAACTAAGAAAGTTGGTTCACTGTGTCGTGCTAGACAATTCTGGCATATTTATAAGTCGCCCTTGCTTTGAATATGGCTGACATGTCTGGTCTGGTGCTCCTGCTATATATTTACAGATTCTTGATAAAATCCAAAGAAGAATCTGCAATGTTGTTGATCCTGGCTAAGAATATCGGCTACGGTTCATTTCCCATCGCCACACCTTTGCTTCTCTGTGCCTTTTCCATAAATACTTTTAGGTCAATTGTTCTGATGTAATTTCCACTATGGTATCTTCACTTTATGAATTTAAACGCAGTACTAGATTCGCGGCGAGGTCTCATCATTTTACAGTTAAAATGGCTAGATATAACCGTAAGTTACAAAATCCCTGAAAGCTAAAAAACTACGTTTTATCAAAAAAAAAAAATCAAAAAAGGGAGAGCACCTCATCTGTCGGTATCAACAGTTTGAACAAGGGAAGTACGCTGAAACCCTCGGTCACAATGACTTGTGACTTTGTGCTAACACAACCATCGGCGAACAATTACGTCTATCCAATTTGACTCACAAAGACTGGGTTAACTCATGAAATAGATTTCAAGCATTACCCAATGGTGCCGCAAGCTGATATCGCCTTTTTGCGAATGGCGCAATTAGAACCCGGGCCACATGATGCCTAAATATATAACCTGGGCATTTCTGGAAGGGTCTCGTTCGCGTATTGTAAAAAACTTTACGGAGACCAATTTCACTTAAACTCAAATTTAAACGCAGTACTAGATTGGTGGTAAATTGAAATGTCTAGATGTAACCATCGGTTATAAATTTACTAAGAAGTATGTTTTATCAGAAATGTTAAAACTGAGAGCGCGTCATCTGATTGGATCAAAAGTTTGAACAAGGGTAATAGGCTGAAACCCTGGGTCACGAATAACAATTTTTCTCACGAGCAGAAATTGGCTTATAACACTTAATACAAAAATTAACAATCCACGGTATGTGAAATTAGACAGGACCAATTACCATTTTTCTTAAATTGCGACACTTTAGCATGGATGGAAGATTCCAAATTTTAAATATACATTTTCACAAAAACATCTGGATAAATTCAATTATTTTTTGTCGTTGAGCAGATTGAATACAGAGTTTAAAAATAATTAGGTGGCCTTGTGGGTGATGAATTATTTCCCACTTTGCAACCCCTGTCCCCACAGACAAAACTATGCTAGGTTCTCATTATTCTATCGTTGTTACCATGACAAACTTCAAATTACATTCCGTCTCTTCCCAACGTCGTCGGCACCCGCTCACATCCGAACATCGGGATCGTCAACCTCTCTCCTTATTCATTTTTTCTCTCCTATGGTGGTGGTGACGGAGATGGTTGTGAAGGCACAGCCTATCCCTGAAGAGTCGTCAGCAGGAGTTACAAAGAAGTTTGGGTGGTGGACACATCTGGGCGAGTCCAGCTACCCTGACAGCACGTCGCAGATCCTCTTCAAGTTCACGTTTCAACTTGAAAGTCTCGACCCCCCCTCCCCAGAATGGTTTCCCGGGTCAATGTTTCAGGGATGTTTTCAACATATCCTTCAATGGTTGTTTTGGGCCTCCGCGTAGCCTCTTGCCGCTGGCGAGTTCTCCAAATACGTGGGAGTTGGGTGGAACGCATTTTAGACACGTGACCCGCCCAGCGGAGGTGATGTTGAAGGATGGTAGCCTCGATGCTAGGGAGAGATATCCGAGTGGGGACATCGTTGTTGGTGATGCGGTCGTCCCAAATGATGCGAAGGATTCTTCGGGGATTCTTTTGCCGGAACCGTTCTAGATGTTTGATGTCCTGACGAAACAAAGTCCAGCCCCCCCCAAGCATACAGAAGGGTGAAGCGGGCCACGGCTCGGAAGACCATGATTTTGTTTTTTTATGGTGAGACAGTGATAGCTGAAAACCCGATATGAGAGCGTTCTGTGCACCGATTTGACCCTGTTGTCAAGACCTCTCTTGCAGGAAACAAGTCACAAAATGTTACATTTAATTACAGATTCAATCAACAATGTATTTTGACTGATTATCCACGACTTCTTCCATCTATTAACAAGATTACTATCAGGTCATCCCATAAGTTCTGTCCGAATTTTGAATAAAGAAAACAAGTGACCAAATGTTACATTTAATTACTGATTCAATCCTACTATCTAGTAAGCTTGTTAATAGATGGAAGGAAGTCATGGATAATCAGTCAAAATACATTGTTGATTGAATCAGTAATTAAATATAACATTTGGTTACTTGTTTTCTTTATTCAAAATTCGGACAGAAGTTATGGGATGATCTGATACGTTATATTGTTAGATTTAAAAACGACATTGACAATTTGTCTTTGTAGCCTAATTGATAAAGCAGCTGTTCCGAACTAGCTGATATCCCAAGGATAAGGGGTACAAGTTTCGAATCTATTCGAATGATAAACATTTTTATTTGCTGTTTAATTACGAAGCCTACAAATGATTGTGTAATGGTCATCCTAATTGTCGTAATAAAAAAAACCAAAAAAAACTTGAAAACGAGTTGAAAAAACCGTCGTGAAAAGCAAATATTTCCTCTTTCCCCATGACGCCTGAACTTCTGTTTGGCCAATAAGAAACCCAAACGCGACTCAAAGTAGAGAGTTAATGAATGGGATTATACTATGGGCGTACGGATTTTAAGTTATGTACGATAAATAACGGATGGCGATATGCATGATAGACAACGGTGGAAGATATGTAAGATAGATAACGGCTGAGGATATGTAGGATAGATAACGGCTGAGGATATGTAGGATGGATAACGTCTGAGGATATGTAGGATGGATAATGATAGATGATATATAGGATAGATAACGTATGAAGATATATAGGGTAGATAACGGATGAGGATATGAAGGCTATATAATGGTTGAGGATATGTAGGATAGATAACGCATAAAATATGTATGATAAATAACGGATGACGATGTGTAGGATATATAGTGGTTGGTGGTATGTAGGATATATAATGTTTGAGGATATGTATGAAAGATAACGCATAAGAATATGTAGGATTAATAATGGATGAGGATATGTAGGATAGATAAGGGTTGGGGATATGTAAGATAAATAACGGATGACGACATCTAGATAGATAGCGATTGATGATATATAGGATAGATAACATATGAGGATATGTAGGGTATATAACGATTGAGGATATCTATGATAAATAACGGATGAGGATATGTAGGATAAATAGCAGTTGAGGATATGTAGGATATATAACGGTTTGGGATATGTAGGATAGATAAGGGATGAAGATATGTAGAATAGATAACCGATGGCCCCAGACTTGTGTAGTTGTCGGGAATAATATGTTTCACAAAGCAGCAGCCCTTCGGGAGAAACTGACCGAATGGTACTTTATTCTTGTTAATGTTATTCAAAGAGAACAAGAATAGATTACTCTAGTGTTAATGGCATTGCATGCCTTAGCTGTAAAGGTCTGAACTGGTGGAACGAGCGAATGTCTGACGTCAAAACATTTTCCATAGAAATTGACTCAAATTAGCAAGAAGGTGACAATATTTCGTCTAAGGAAAAGAGGCTGTATTGTTGAAAATAACGGATGATATACAACACAGATTAAACGCTTTCGTGCTCTATCGAAGAACGGACAGTAGTACTCGCCCAGATATACTTGATATGGACCTGGCAGGTGACGTCATTTACTTTCTTCAGCTTTCCATTGTTGTAAAGAATATATGAAAATGAATATGAAGTTATGTCGTATCTAAAGCGACGGAAGCAGCTTCACCATGCCAGTGGGAGACGTAATTGTTATCGGCACGAAAAACAGAATAAGTGAGCTGGGTTCCAATTCCAAAATGGGTCTACTGCGTTCACTTCTCTCTCGCAACAATGGATTAAATAGCAGAATAAACTGGGCTCCCTAGCCTTGGATGGAAATCAG
>CAHIKZ030000835.1:1690000-1715000 GCA_903632075.3 Acanthosepion pharaonis | reverse complement strand
TATATAATGGTTTGCCATCAGTTGCTACAAAACTATTGACGTTAATGTAGCAATGATGTGTAAAACCCTTTAAAAAGAGTAATTGCCGCACTAATGCAACTATGTTTGATTTCAATTAAAAACTCGGAGTCAAATTTGTTTAGTGTCAATCGGTAAATTTCCTGTTGCCTAAAAAACAAAACAAAAAACGTAAAAGCCACCTCCGGCGTTGAATGACCAACTAGTTCATGAAAAATGAATCACTCGTCAAACTCATACATATCTGGTTATATCGATCTTGACATCGATCTAAAAGGCCTGAACTGACCCTTAACAATTGCGATCTGTACATACATGCAGTCGTCCGCTCGATGCAATATTGAATGGACTTGAAGAAAAGCGTAATTGTTAGCAAATGGCGTCGCCAGTAATTATTAGGACAATCTCTTTTAGACTTGTCCATAGCATGCGGAATAATTAACTCTACAGTCAAGTTCCGTAAGCTAATCAGGTGAGATGGATTTACGGTAGTTGTCCGACCAGATGTCCCGAATGAGATTACATCAAATGATAGACCGATTTTCTACCAATTAGTATCCTGCTCTTCGCCTTTGTCTGGGATTCAGATTTAAATCATTAGCTTCTAAGCTGGGTGGTCACATTATCTTTTTTATAGAATGGAATGTCCCTTCAGGCTGTAAGCAATCATGGCTCTCCACAGATTTCCTTTTTCTTCATTGTCTGTGAATTGTCATGATTTCCTGGGAAAGATAATGGTGTGTTAACACGCCACCTTCTCCGTGGTTTTGATTTCATAGGTGCCTTTCTCTCTTCAAGCCGTAAGCCATCTTGGATATCAATAGATTCCTTATTCTTAATTACATGTGAATTGCCATGATTTCTTGGGAAAGATAGCGGAGTGGTATCCTGTTTCTTTCTCCGCGGTTTTCTTTTCATAGGTGTCTTTCTACCTTCAGGCCGTAGGCGATCTGGGCTCTCTACAGCTTCCTTTATCTTTATTAACTGTGAATTGCCATGATTTCTTGGGTAAAATGGCGCAGTGGTTTTCTGCTACCTTCTCAATGGTTTTGACTTCATAAGTGTTATGGTCCAGTTAAGGACCATCGAAGAACATCACGAACACAAGAGTAAAAGTAACGCAGGTATATTACACGAAATAATAATACAAGAGGTGGAAGGTGTTAGTATGACTGTCAGTCTGGTTTGGAGTGAACTACTATCGGCTGGACTCGATTCAATATTTACTTGCCCCCCACCACGAGGAAAAGATGTGGCACAAGGCTGAATTTTACGTGGATTTTTCGAGCCCGTAGGCTCGGCCACAAAATGCTCGTAGAAACTGTAAAAACAGAATCGGGTTGGTCAACCTCCCCGAACGAGACTGAATTTCGGCGGAGCGTCGTCCGGGTTCCTCTCTTCTCAGAGGCAGACAGTTCGACCGTCAAGCCGAGAAGCTCGGCTCGATTCGGTATCTAGCCACCCCCCGGCACAAGGCAGAGTTTAACGTGGGTTTCCCCGAGCCCCGTAGGCTCGTCCAAAAAATGCCCGTAGAACCCGTATAAACGGGATCGGGTTGGTCAACCTCCCCGAACGAGACTCTGCCTTTCGGCGGAGCCTCATCCGCGTTCCTCTCTGCTCAGAGGCAGAGAGTTCGACCGTCAAGCCGAGAAGTTCGGCTTGATTCAGTATCTAGCCACCCCCACGAGGGTTGCATGTGACACAAGGTCGTTTTTTATCGTGGGTTTCCTGAGCCCGTAGGCTCAGCCAAAATATGCCCGTATAACTCGTAAAAACGAGATCGGGTAGGTCATTCACCCCGAACGAGATTCCGCCCTTCGGCGGAACCTCGTCCGGGTTCCTTTCTGCTAAAAAGCAGAGAGTTCGACCGTCAAGTCAAGAAGCTCGGCTTGATTCAGTATCTAGCCACCCCCCACGAGGGTTGCATGCGACACAAGGTCATTTTTATCGTGGGTTTCCTGAGCCCGTAGGCTCAGCCAAAAATATGCCGTATAACTCGTAAAAACGAGATAGGGTAGGTCATTCACCCCGAACGAGATTCTGCCCTTCGGCGGAACCTCGTCCGGGTTCCTTTCTGCTGAAAAGCAGAGAGTTCGACCGTCAAGTCGAAAAGATCGGCTTGATTCGACCCTCTCTCTTGAGAGGCGTAGTATACATAGTGTTAGGAAGAGTTCATTCTGTAATTATAGGTAATAACCCATGACAATGAGTGTGTTTGTCCCTTCCGGTCGCAAGCGATCAGGGCTCTCCATAGATTTCTTTTTCTTAATTATCTGTGAATTGCCATGCTTTCTTGGGAGAGGTAACAAAGTAGTATCCCGCTTCTTTTCTGTCCATGTCTAGGGTTAACCGGTATGTTCCATTCCTATCGGTATAAACGACCTCTTAAAGTAATTCTCTATCTCGGGTGGCCCTCGGGGCTTGTACAGGGTGAATCTAACTGTAAAATAAAAGAAGTAAATTTGTCAAAATGAGTGACACTTTGATTCTAATCTTTGTCAAAGGAATATACGTAAATAATCCTGTCATTTTTTTTTTAATTTAGTTTGACTATAAGATAATAATCTGGATATTGGTATTTACAGTTTATTGCTTTGTCGATGAGATTTTGAGATATATAATAAATGTGTAATGTAAGTAAACTGAATGAAGTGAGAGCATAAAGACGCCATCACTAATTTTGTATCGTCAAGCATCCAATCTGCCAATTAAAAGATTAAGGCTGCCTTGGTGGAATTTACGACAAATCATTACTAATTATGATCTTTAATGTCGAAATCGTTTTTTTTTTTTATTTGAATCTATAGGTAGGGATTTGTCGCGTTATGTAAATTTGTTCTGACTTATTCTTCAGTCCACATGTAGACATTGGCAGTTTTTACTTAAGTCTATAAGTAAACATCATATATGGTTTGTCTACATTTAAAAAATGAGGTATTGTAACTATATACACTCTTTACATCATTCGGACTGTTGTCCTCATCTTTATTACCATATTCACGATGTTTCAGCCGTTGTACGCTCCGACCTTCCTCAGGATGTGTCTATATTTCTGAGATGAGGTATTGTAACTATTTACACTCTTTACATCATTCGGACTGTTGTCCTCATCGTTATTGCCATATTCACGACGTTTCAGCCGTTGTACGGTCCGATCTTCCTCAGGATGTGTCTATATTTCTGAGATGAGGTATTGTAACTATTTAAACTATTTACATCGTTCAGACTGTTGTCCTCATCTTTATTGTCATATTCATGACGCCCACACGGCCCAGTGGATAAAAGTATTGGTTGAGTAATCTAAGAAAGTGACTTGACCCAAAGAGGTGTGAGTTCAATACCCAACCACAGTAGAGGCGACAAAAACTTGGAAATTTGAGTGACTAAAGGGAATTAACTGAATACCTAAAAAAGGCAAGAATTATAACACTTTATTCCCGTCAATTTCCGAAGAAGGCTGGCGCGTACAATGGCGGAAATGTCATATGACACTAAAGACTAGGACACCAGTCAATGTTAATAGTGTAGATAATCAAATATGATTGTTATTTAGTTATAGGTAAATATTATCTAGGTTAATAGTTAAGTAAATATCACTGTTATTATACTTGAGTCAACATGTAAACATTAGTCACGTTTATACTTGAGTCTATAGATAAAAATTGGATAGGTTTTAACTTGAATCTATAGGTAAACATTGGTCGGGTTTATACTTGTTTCTATCGATAAACATTGGTTGATAGATTTTTACTTAGGTAAATTTTGGTCAAGTTTATAACAATGAATAGATTTTTACTTAGGTAAACATTGGTCGAGTCTATAACATTGGATAGGTTTTTACTTAGGTAACACTTGGTCGAGTTTATAATAATGACTAAATTTTTACTTGGGTAAATATTGGTAGAGTCTATAACATTGGATAGGTTTTTACTTAGGTAAAACTTGGTCAAGTTTATAACAATGACTAGATTTTTACTTAGGTAAGCATTGGTAGAGTCTATAACATTGGATAGGTTTTTACTTAGGGAACACTTGGTCGAGTTTATAATAATGACTAAATTTTTACTTGGGTAAATATTGGTAGAGTCTATAACATTGGATAGGTTTTTACTTAGGTAAATTTTGGTCAAGTTTATAACAATGAATAGATTTTTACTTAGGTAAACATTGGTCGAGTCTATAACATTGGATAGGTTTTTACTTAGGTAACACTTGGTCGAGTTTATAATAATGACTAAATTTTTACTTGGGTAAATATTGGTAGAGTCTATAACATTGGATAGGTTTTACTTAGGTAAAACTTGGTCAAGTTTATAACAATGACTAGATTTTTACTTAGGTAAGCATTGGTAGAGTCTATAACATTGGATAGGTTTTTACTTAGGGAACACTTGGTCGAGTTTATAATAATGACTAAATTTTTACTTGGGTAAATATTGGTAGAGTCTATAACATTGGATAGGTTTTTACTTAGGTAAAACTTGGTCAAGTTTATAACAATGACTAGATTTTTACTTAGGTAAGCATTGGTAGAGTCTATAACATTGGATAGGTTTTTACTTAGGGAACACTTGGTCGAGTTTATAAAAATGAATACATTTTTAATTAAGTAAACCTGCTTGAGTTTATACTTGACTCAACAGGTAAAAATCAGATATTCTTTTTACTTGAGTTTCCAGGGATTAAGTAGTCGGATTTATATGTTGACAAAATAGCCAAAGAATTTAATCGGTCCTGTGCCATGGACGAACCGCAAGTATGTTTTTAATAAGCTTTAGTTTTGGGCGATCTCAAACACATGACATGGCAGCATTCTTTTTAAAACAAATTATTGTTGGCAATTTTTTTTATAAAAGTGTACTGATGGTAATTTTACTATAAAAATGTATTTTTATATAGAGTTGGTATGATTGATAATGTCTTGGAATTATTCATCGGAGTACCGAGTTTTAATCCCCGCCCCCAAAATGACAACAGTACACCATTTTCTGCCAGATCTGGCTCTTGTGAAGGTAGGGAATAACATGAGGAATCAGATACTTACTAGAGCGGTATAGGAAACACATTTTTACTGCATTTTTAACGATGGACCGTATGTACGATTTCCACTTGAAGTCAGGTGTGAATTTAAGGGGCAAAAGTCTCTCAAGGAACGGTGCCTCCCTGCGGAGACATACGTTCATCATGACGGGCAGTAATTCAGGGTCCGATCGGTGATGTACGATTATAGCCCACGGTAGTGAGTGTAGGTGGATAAAATTAGCGAACAGGAGGCCTGAGGTCAAAACACTATGAAAGTATAAAAATACCAGCAATATATTTTCATAGTAAAAAAAATTACAGTAATACATTTTCGTAAAAGAAATTACTAAAGCTCCCCCAAAAATTAAATTTCGGCATTGAATGACCCATAAGTAGTTGATGTGCCACTAAACAAAAAATAGTAATAGTGAATTGTAAGAATAATTTTTTCGGGTGAATATCGCATTAACGATTCTTTTTTTAGATTAAGAATAATTTTCTCAGATACACTCCTACTATTTAACCCATATCCGAGGGAAGGTGATGGATTCATAGCTTTCCCAAGACGATTTGCGCATAAGTGAATGTAATGAACCCGGCTAGAATTCGAAATCAGTTTTCCGATTTGTCGTTCAGAGTAGATATTAATTATGCCACCAGCACATCCGTCGAGTTGGGTAGAACAGACCAACCGAGTTCCAAATTATTTTTTTGTGTTATCCTCGTTGTATTTCATTATCTTGGAGAAGAACACCATGTTTTCTTTAACCCTGTCATTCCTATGCAGAACTAATATATGTCAATGTTCTCCAAATTTATTCATAGCTGCCACGTCTAATTAGTATCTAGGTTCATTGCTGAGCGGCATATCTAATGCCAAAATCTAAATATTTTAAATGCAACTGTATACCTTCAACCACAGACAAAATGTATTGTTGGTAATTATATATATATATATATATATATATATATATATATATATATATATATAAATATCTGCAATACATACATATATATATATATATATATAAATATCTGCAATACATATATATATATATATATATATTTATATAAATATCTGCCCAATACATACATATATATATATATATATATAAATATCTGCAATATATATATATATATATATTTATATAAATATCTGCAATACATACATATATATATATATATATATAAATATCTGCAATACATACATATATATATATATATATATATATATAAATATCTCTACATATATATATATATATATATATATATATATAAATATCTGCAATACATACATATATATATATATATATATAAAATATCTGCAATACATATATATATATATATATATATATATATATATATCTGCAATACATACATATATATATATATATATATAAATATCTGTAATACATACATACATATATATATATATATATATATATCTGCAATACATACATATATATATATATATAAATATCTAAATACATACATATATATATATAAATATCTGCAATACATACATATATATATATATATATAAATATCTGCAATACATACATACATATATATATATATATATATGTGTGTGTGTATATATATAAATATCTGCACATACATATATATATATATATATATATATATATATATATATATATATATATATATATATATATATATATATATATATATATATATATATATATGTATTGCATATATTTTACTATAAAATGTATTTTATACTTTCATAGTGTTTTTGTTGGGGGCTCATTATTTGCCCATAGCTGGGAGTCTAACAGGTGCTACCACGCCGGGTCAGTCTTGACCTGGGAACAACAGCATTTAAGAGGTGGTTCCAGGCTCCTCAAAACACGCAATATCCCGATAAGAGGCCTTGCTGCCTGATGCAGTTTATCGTCATACCTAGGATGTGGTATTGTTGATAATTTTATTATAAAGAATCAATTTTTATACTTTCATAGTTTTTTGTTTAAGCGTTCATTCTTTGCCCATAGATGAACCCAAACAGGTGCTACCACCCCTGATCAGATTGAACCTGGGAACAGCATCAATTAAGAAGTGGTTAAAGGCTCCACCAAAATCCCTCAGTCTCCCGATCAGCGGCCTTGCTGCCGGTTGTGGTTTATCGTCGTACCCAGGACTTTAATATTTAGGACGATACACATGCTATTACAATTGATTCACTCAAACGGAAATTACTTATCATTCACTCTCGTATCTATTTTACACAAGAAAGGTTCTTTACGTTAACAAAATATGCTTGATTTATTCATTAATAGATTTAATTTATTAGGGGGTATTAATCACACAGGTTGAACATTATACACTGAAATTTCAGATCGAAATTTAGTTAATAAGCACTTGTCTGGCGACTGGTTTAAGACAGACTGCGATAGAAAGTCAACATCGTTGAGGCACATTGGATACAGCAGCAATGAATGGATGTGACCTGGTTTAATGGTGGATTGCTTATTGAATTAGCGTGTGGCTGGAGATTTATGCCTGACCTATGACATATTACGTCAATCAGATTTCTGAATTTACATTACTTTCTATGAGTTATTAGTATGTTGCTGCGAAAATTGATCTCGGATTTGTTCATCTTAAATCTTCTGTTCTTTAGAATCTTGTTGTTGTTGTTGTTCTTGTTCTTGTTCTTGTTCTTCTTCTTCTTCTTCTTCTTCTTCTTATTATTATTATTATTATTATTATTATTATTATTATTATTACTTCCTCGGGTTTCTGTTGTATACACATTTCCTTCCGGGTCCTAAATATTCGTGACCTAAGGTCAGAAATGGCTTCTACTGATCATTTTTTGTAAACAAAAAAAAAACAAACAAACAAAAAAACTAAGAGTACACATATTTTACATAAATAAAGCTCTTCGTAATGTATGAACTGTACTTGTTAGTACATTTTTTGTATTTCTTTAAATCGAATTCTTTAAATGACTCTGTCAGAACCTTTCCTAATCAATCCGAGGGCTCCAACTACAAGTGGAATTATTGATGTTCTCATGTCCCACATTTATTAGATTTCTAATTTGATACATTACAATCTGCGATTATTATTATTAGTATTAGTATTAGTAGTAGTAGTAGTAGTGGTAGTAGTAGTAGTATTTTATTTACTTTGATTTCCAGTCTGTACATATTTCTTTCCGGGTCCCGCCCAGAGACCTAAGGTCAGAAACGCCATGATGCTAGTTTCCACTAAGTAATTAAAAAGAAAAATAACTAACACATATTTTACATAGATAAAGCCCTTCGTAAGGCGTGGGCTGCACTCGTGGGAACAATTTTTTTGTATTTCTTTAAGGCATGGGCTTCCAGGGATTCCTTCAATGAGTCTGCTGGAATCTTTTTTTAGTCAATACATGGGCTCCGACTACAATTGAAATTGTTAATGTTCCCATTGTATTTTGATAGCTTTTTGAAGATCTTCAAAGATACATTGCCGTCAACAGGGACTGCCATGTCAATAAGGAGGCATTTTTTTTTTTTTGTTTGTCTCTAATAACAATGTCTGGGCGATTAGCATTGATTGTTTTGCCTTTGTGTTTTGTGCAGCCTCATAGAATTGTAACAGGTCCTATCTCCATAACCCTGTTTGGGTGGTCTTTATAGCAATTTCTTTCAATTTCCTTTCCTTACCGTGTTTTATATTTAGTGGGTGCCAATACCGTGCAACCTGATACAAGATGGTCAATTGTTTCTGGATATTTATCACAAAATCTGCATTTTAGGCAAACACATTATTTTAGTATGTGTGCTTGATAATTTCTAGTTAGCAAGCGTTGGTCCAGTGAAGCTAGGATAAATCCTTCCGTTCCAGCTTTTAACCCTGCACTACGTAACCACTGATGGTTTTGTCTACATCAGCTTGTTTGGTACGGGCAGAGTATTGACCGTGAAGTGGTTTATCTTGCCATTGTTTCTGTATCTGGTCGGCTGTATTTGCTTTTGCTTTCTTTTTTTTAAGTATTTTGCAACTTCAGTCGGTGTATTGTGCTGTACTTGTATTGCTGAATCCATTTGAAACACCATTTTGAACTTGGTAGCTTCCTTTATTGCGAAATAAATTATTATTATTATTATTTTATTTTCTTTGATTTCTGGTGTGTACACATTTCTTTCCGGGTCCCGCCCTGAGACCTGTGGTTAGAAATGTCATCTTGACATTTTCAACTGACGAAAAAATATATTTTACATGGATAAAGTCCTTCCTAAAGTGTGGGCTGTACACATGAGAAGAATGTTTTGTATTTCTTTAAGGCAAGAACTTCAAGGAATCCCTTCAATTATTCTACTGGAATCTTTTCCCACTAATCCGGGAGCTCCAATGACAATAAGGGATTGTTGGTGTTCCCATGTGCTACATTTTTGAGATTATTATTATTATTATTATTATTATTATTTCCATAATTCTAAAAATTTGATTATGCATACCTGTATATAACTGACAAAAACAATGTATTGTCGACAGAAATATTGAATTAAGATACCCTATCGTTATGTTTTTTGTAATCATCTCACCCCAATCGAGACGATAAAGCGACTAAGATGCAAGGAGTTACTGGGAGGGAAGGAAACTGTGAAAACGTTACTGAGAAGAAAGGACAAGAAAAAGCTTCCGGGAGGCAGAAGATAACAATGAACGTTTCTTTTAAATTTTTGAATATCGTAGCTGGTAGTAAAGCAAGAAACTGGAAAAAATGTTCCACGGCCGAGAGAAGGAACTATTAGAATAGAACTTACGGTTCTATATGCGATATTTAATCATAATCATTAGAGAGATACAATTTCACCTATGTGAGACTTACGCACATATCACGTTGAAACACCGGTTCCCTGAGTTTGGATGTGCGGGTGGTGAGTTGCTAATCGGTGAACTGTGTTCCGATTCCCGTTCGTTTTCGTTATATTCAATTACCCGCGAATAACCTTGGGAAAGGTATGAATCTACCTCTTCTACACCCAGCTATGGGTTAATTAGTTTGGCTTGCATTACTAAACCATTTCTTTTTCTCAAAAATAAATTCTTACAGTATAAAAATATTTTCTGGGTGTTGCTATGCCTTAGAAAATGAATTAATAAACAATGATAAATCACCTACGAGTTTTATTGATGAAACCTTTGGCTTGTCATATATATGAATATATAATATCGTACATTGTGTGCTGTTGTTAATAAATCGTTCTTGGTGTAGAAAAAAAAATCAAAGAGTTATATTTTACATATTAATAATCAATATATATTTTCTCGTCACCGGTGGTACAAATCAGAGTTTCATATATCACGAATATTTATATACTTTAGATATATCCAAGAAATATAACATCGCATATGTCTCCCTCTTTTCTCTCTGCCTCTCTCTCTCTCTCTCTCTCTATATATATATATATATATATATATATATATGTGTGTGTGTGTGTGTGTGTGTGTGCGCGTGGTGCTTATTAGAAAGTGCTCAATATCAGCATAGAGCTAACATATTCAGTTATATGGATATGCGTTTGTGAGGGTGGATCATCAATTACAAAAGCGTTTAATCTAGGGTCCCAAACGCATATCCATACAACTGAATATATATATATATATATATATATATATTAAGAAATGGACAAAGTCCGACAATTTATTTATTAAAGACATTTTATGTTTAACGTTCTTTTTATAGATACAAGTATTTAAGTAAATGCTCTGTTTATAATAAACAGTATTAAATAACATTTACCGGCCTGAATGTCCGAGAAAATTTTCATAGAAAATATTCGTCCTTTGACAGGATTCGAACCTGCATCCTATACGGAACCGTCATTTACGCTGACGTGCCTAACCTCTCGGCCACAAAGGAGCGTTTATAAGCAGTAAATTCGACCTTGCCTACCGAACGCTCCTTTGTAAATGTGTATCTATATATATATATATATATATATATATATATATATATATATATATATATATATATATATATATATATATATATATATATATATATATATATATATATATATATATATATATATATATATATATATATATATATATATATATATATATATATTATGTACGCGGTACTTATTGTAAAAGCGCTCAATATCAGTGATAGGGGCTAACATATTTAGTTGGATTGATGCCAGTTTGTGATCCTGGGTTTCACGCTATTTGCGATCGTCAGACAAGCTCTAATGATGGCAAATAGCGTGAAACCCGGGGTCCATCCATCCATAAACTATATATATATATATATATATATATATATATATAATAATAATAATAATAATAAAAAAAAAAGCCAGTGTGTAAAAGATTTTAATTTTTTATTTTCTTATTGTTCAATATATATATATATATATATATATATATATATATATATATATATATATATATATATATATATATATTGTAGTTTTGAATTTATAATCTGATTTCCTTTTTTATACAGTTATTTACCAGTTACTTAAAGAGGCGTTTTAATTATTAACTACAAAATTTTATGTCCGAAGCTGACTGAGCATATAACTAGTTAATATTATGTTAGATTAACTTCCCACCACTTTCCCATTAACTTCTTGTGAAAGTTGAACGTGATACTTCTATATACTTTACGAAATAATGTAACGATTTGTAACTGTCTCAAATGAAAGCCCGAGGAGACACATTTGTAATGCCTCGAGTGCTATTATGTATCGATTTTTATCATGTTTTTCTTTTAATCGACAATAATAAATAATATTTAACTCTGTAGTGAGCCCTCTTTTAAATTAATTGTTACGGGCAGTGGAATTATACTTCATTTGTTCTCATTTTACCTATATATATATATATATATATATATATATATATATATATTAGCTATATATACACTAGCTATCGGGCGGCGCTTAAGCTAATCCCCTCGGAAGGCTCTTGATTGGGCCTTTAGCTTGTTCAGAAGTTTGAGAATCCCTAAGTCTTTCCATATTCTCAGCATTGCACGGAACTTTCTTCTTCTTCCTCACTGCAGCAGCCTTGGCTCTTTTGATTGCAATCTGGTCCTCTGTTGGCGGAGATTTCTTTTTTGCGAGACATACTGCTGCCGGAGGCGAGAGGCAACAATAAACTACAGAAGAACACAAATTGATCGTTACATTTAAGTATTGCATTAATATTTAGCTTACCATTTAGAAGTTCAACGATAATTATTCTGCTGCCGTTAATTTAAAGACTATTTGATGTGCGGAGTACCTTACTTTCCCTACAAAATATTATTTTTATTTCATGGAGGACTTTGGCTAGATTTTGCAAATTAATTTTGATTATTCCAAAATTTATTTCCAGGTTATAAAAATTGTTAACCTACAAAATTATTTGTCGCAGTGAATCACGTGAAAAATCTCCTAAATCAATCGCAATAATGAAAACTTGGGAATCCAAAATTTCTGTAACATGAGCTATTGAATGTTAGAGAGTTGTTTCCCTTTAATTGAAAAGTGACACACTGACATTCGCATTTATCATAGCTATATATATATATATATATGTATATATAAAATATAGTATATAATAATATTAGTAATAAACCCCCGCCAATCTTTAAATTTGGCAGAAACATCAGTTAACTGGACGAAATTAATGCGAGACTTTAATAATATAAATGCAATCATTCATCTCAAACACAGAGTCATTCAGACACAACATTCAGTTATGTACCACGCGTGATACACGCATAGGAGATCATGTATCTTTCGATACATGACTGACGAGGCAGATTTTTCCCCTCAGTAGGTTGACATTTATTTCTGTGGTGGACCAGCTGCCATCCAAGGCTAGAGAACCCACTCCATCCATGCTATTTATCCATAGCTGGTGGAGAAGAGGAGGATTCATACCTTTCCCAAGGGTATCAGCACGTAAGTGAATGTAATGGATTCGACTGAAATTCGAACTCGGCTCTCCGATTCCATATCCGATTCCTCAGGACGCTATCCATTACTCCACGGTGCCTCCTAAACACAACAACAACAAACGGGAAAATCACACGCGAAACAAAAGGCGGCCCGCATCCACCAGAGAACTGACATCACTGACCACCTAACGAGGGCGGGGAGGGGGGGAATTATGCCAAAGATAAATAGGGACAGAAAGAGCTCATACGAGTAATTACCATGGAAGTATTTATAAAAAAAAATACACAAAGAGGCAAGCTTACGGCGGTGGTCAAGTGGCTGAAGCCCATCCGTCAGATCTCCTAAAACAATCGCAATAATGAAAACTTGGGAATCCAAAATTTCTGTAACATGAGCTATTGAAAGTTAGAGAGTTGTGTCCCTTTAATTGAAAAGTGCCACACTGACATTTGCATTTATTATAGCTATATATATATATATATGTGTGTGTGTGTGTGTGTGTGTGTGTGTGTGTCTGTGTGTGTGTGTGTGTGTGTGTGAATTGTTATTTAAAAACAGTAATTTGGACTTTGCTAACCAGACGCTTTCTCTGTAGCCGAGTAGCAAAATACATCATATCAATGACGGTTCTGTGTATGACACAGGTTCGATTCCTGTCAGAAGACATGTTTACTATGAAATTCTCAAACATTTATTATAAACAGAGTATTTACTTAAATAAGTGTATCTATAAAAATATATATATATATATATATATATATATATATATATATATATATATGTGTGTGTGTGTGTGTGTGAAAATATATAGAAAATAGGAAAGAACTGGTTAGGTAAATAGTCCAAAGTTCTTTAGTATTTTTGTTATTATTTTTAAAAAATAGTGCTCGATACAAAAGTAGAGCATAAATATAATTATTTATTTAAAAATATGATTCCAACACGCTACATAAGAGTTCTCATGTTTCAAAACAAGAGCCGAAAACTTCAATACAATTATTTGAATTAAATTGAATTAAAGTCCTAAGCTCTGTTCCATCTTCAAGCGAAATTTTTTGGGAATAACTTATTTCTGAAATTTACGCGTTTTATAAGCATATTCATTATTGAAATCAAAATTTCTATGGTAACGGCTAGAGCAATTGTTTAAAGAAAAGGTGCGTAAGGTGTTAATAATCTGTATCAATATCTAAGTTACATTCACAGATGTCAAGTCAGGGTAAGGTTGGGGTGCCTAAATTTAAGGCGGAAGATGACATCGTCTAGTCTGGTTAAGTGTCTATGGAGATTTATTTATTTATATATATATATTTATTTATATATATATATATATATATATATATATATATATATATATATATATATATATATATATATATATGATTCTAATTTGTATCTTTTTAAAAAAATTCAGGTCAATTTACATGTATGTATTTAATTTTACTATCATTTTATTTCATCTTTTTTAATTTATTATTGATTTTAAAAATAACTCTTTTCCAGGATATATGCGGCCAACATCAAACGCCCTTGTGAATTCCGTTATGACGCCTTCACACAGTCACTGGTAGAGCTGAGCAGTAAGGATGCGTTGCAATCCATGGCTAAGAATATAAAAGGTCAAATGGCTTGTCTGCAGCGAGCATTGAACCGTATCGAAATGAGGACCACAGCTCTATGCGTTTCGTGACCGATCACATCTCTCTTCATCACGAGCCAGTTCCCAAAATGAAAATGATGATCTTATCTACGATGGACAGCCCAGTTTAAAGTGCTGCTCGTTTTTGTTGTTGTTGATAATATGATGATTGATATTACTATTATTGTTGTTATATCCTGTTTTTCTTGTTGGGTGGCGTCTTTACTAGGATAAATAGACAAGATGCCAGTTGTGATTTGAGTGAGTGTGCGTGGTCTTTGTTCATTTTCTTTTTTCTTTTTTTTTTTTTTCTTAAACATTTTAAAAATATGTTTCCGTAGCACTTACTATAGTAAAAGTAACGATTCGTGTTTGTAGATAGACATATTTAAACTGATTAAAAAAAAACAATTAGATATCAACTAGTTTGCCTGAATTTGTCGTTTTGAAATGTTTAAATATAAGCATTTAAATTAATTATTAAAAAAAAAACATTGATTAAAATGCCAAATATAAATATAAAACTGCTTAATAGTATCTTTTAAAATTATCTTTTAAAATTATCGCTTTAAATAAAATTCGCAATTCCAAATGAGATCTTTACGAAGAGTATTGAATTTCAGTACAATGTTTCTTTTAAGGTGCATTTATCTATGAAATTTTAGATAAAGCATCGCAGTTATTATTCATTTTTGACTAGAAATTCATCTTATTTTTGTTGCTTTCCTTCACAACTCTCGGACTGTTATTCGCTAGCCGTTAAATAAACAAAGTTCATCAGAAATAAATATATCTTAATCTTTTTCACCAGAGGCTGATTGCTTATGATCAACTTGTATTGTTTAGTTGAATAACGACCCGAGAATTGTGATAAAAAACAATAGGATTAAAACGAAATTAAAAATTCTTTTCTTTCATCTTGAAAACTTTCGATAAAAGAAATACAATTTTGGAATGTTTCCTATTTAAAACCGACGTAAAATAAAGTAGAGAAATTAAAATTTAAACCTAATTTCTAGATAAAAAAAAAAGTCAAAATTTTATTTATTAATTTATTTATTTTATTTATTTATTTTTTTTCATTTCTTTCGTCTTACAAAATAATATTGTTCATTATACCGTCTCAAGGAAAAATATTCCTTTTTTCCTCGTATTCCCCTCTTGACACATACGATTTATAGAAACCTACAAATATGTACTGAAATGAAACTTCTGTATTGGCAACTTGTATTTACCTGGGTTGTTAACGTATCAAGGTGTATAAATCATTTCCTCTTGACTGCTTTAAATATCGAATTGTTTAACGGATAAACGGATTTGACATCTCGTAATCACTAGACTAGCTACTGTCAATAGTGTTGTTGCTCATATAATTAACATAGTTTCAGCCAATCACGGTTACCCTTGCTTCTTGAGGCAAATCTGGAGTTTATTAGAAATCGGTTAAAGAAAACTAAACAAAACAAAATATCTCCTTTGACACTACATATTATTAAGTATTACCTGCTACTATAGAACAAAAGTAAAAGAATTTGCATCTTTTGATGATGACTTTTAGCTAACAAATTCTCTCCACTGATGCCATATATTAATAAATATTACCTGCTCCTATGAAACAATAACAAAAGAATTTGCGTCTTGTGTCGATTAATTTTAGCATTGCGTCTACGGTAGACATTTTGCAGAAAAAATAACAGTATCACAAAAATAAAACACATTCAAATCATATCTCGTAATAGAAATAGCTTTTTTTTTTATATAAAATTTCTTTATTTTATGCTTTTAAAAAAAGGTTTTTAATACACATAAAAATAAGCTTTTTGTTATTATTTGATTATTAACATTTTTTCTAGCGAAGTGCGATTTTCAAAAGGTTGTTTCTTACAATTGGACGATCCCAAGCAACACATTTTTTTCAAGCTTTTGAAAAGGAATGTTACCAATAAATGAAAATAATTAAATCAGTTCGATTCGAACTGCCGGCACGCTGACATATTGAGTGAAAAGAACTAGAAGTATCTTGAAAATCGCACTAAATTAAATATATATATATATATATATATATATATATATATATATATATATATATATATATATATATATATATATATATATATATATACACAGAGGAGGAAAGAGATTTAACGAAAAATTGAAAACTAAAAGCAAAAAAAAAAAAAGAATCTAAACTGATCGAGAAAAAATAAAGAAAAAAACACAAATAAAAACCATTAAAAAACCGTCTGAGAATTGCTTCATAGCGTGACACTTAAAAGTCACGGTGAAGTTTTGTGTCTCTAATGTAGCTGGATATATATATATATATATATATATATATATATACACACACACACATATATATATATATATATATATATATATATATAAAAGACTCAAACACTAAAATTCTATGACTATAATTTATTACATTGGAATCGTAATCACGATCCAATTCATCAGACCTATAAATTCTAAAAGCAATTTTTGAATTTGTAAGTCTGATTAATTGGATCGTGATTACAATGTAATATATTATAACCATGGAATATTAGTGTTTCAGCCTTTTATATTATATTATTATTCTGTCCTGGACATTAAGCTCTACCTGGATTCTATGCTCTTGAAATTTATATATATATATATATATATATATATATATATATATATATATATATATATATATATAAGAAGGGCGATAGAAAGAGAGAGGGGAGAGAGGGAGAGAGAGACAGTAGTACGAAAAAATTAGGCGTCTACTTCTTCATTTAAACAACTTGTCATTGATCAGCGAGTTACTTTCGTATTATTCAAGATACATTCAATTTGCAAGTAGTGCGGGTTCTCTTTTTTTTTTCATTGAACCCCTAATTCATTGTCTTTCTTTCTTTAATTCCCCCCCACCACCACCATTTTTTTCTCATACTAATCTCATGGTTTTCACCTTTCTGTTGTCTCCATTTTTGTTCATTGGCTTCGCTCTAACTTTCCACCATTATCTTGCAAGATATCGTTCGTTCTGAAATGATACTCAGACGATAGATCACGAACAAAATATTATAGTCACGTCTCTTAATCTTCTTTCTTTCTTTCTTTTCAATCGTTTCACTCCACTTTTTCCTTCTTTCGTTTCACACGCCTGTTCTTTCTTTTTTCTCTTTTCTTTCTCTCTTTCTTTGTTTGTTTCTTTCTTTTAACTCCCCTTTTCTTTTTCCTTTGTTTCTTGTCACTTCCATTTCTTTTTCTTTCTTTCTTTCAATTCCTATGTCTTTTTATTTCTTTTAATCGTCTCACTCGCTTTTTATTCTTTCTTTCTTTCTTTCCTTCTTTCTTTCAACTTCCCCTTTCTTTTTCCTTTCTTTCTTGTCTTTTTCCTTCCTTCCTTCCTTTGTTTGTTTGTTTGTTTCTTTCTTTCTTTCTTTCTTTTTTAGAAATATATTTGCAATACGAACGTTAACGAGACATCTCAACTCGATAAATGTAAATGGTTATTTTTTTTTTCTGCTTCTCAGTTAATCAATTTTTTATTGAATTTACCTGGGTCTGCAACGGTCTAATTTCACTTAGACACTGCAAGAAACTTAAGTAAATAACACTTATCTTCTTGCATCATGCATATCAAATAACAAATACTTTTTACGCGTAGTAAAGGAGGCCTAAATCAACAAATTGTTCATGTTAAAGGCATGCTTGTCTTTTGTTGAGATGTGTGATAATAGTTTTGTTTTTATTTTAATGTTAACTGAGGTTAACTTCTTATAATGAATAAGGTGAGTATAGAAGGTTGCCTTACATGAGTTTTCTAATTGACTGGTTTCAGATGAACATTCGAAATCTTGACATTTGACCTAAGCTCAAACAGCAAAGTGAAATAGCTGCGAGAAATACTTCTTCTTCTTTTATGTTCCTTGGCCTTTCAGAACGCAGGCGATCATGGCCCTCTGCATCTTCCTGTCTATTGTAGCTCTTAAATTTTGTCTCTCTTCTACTTCACTCAAACTCCGTTCTGCCATCCATTTGCTCAAACCCATCAAGTATTTTACGCACTGCTCTCCTCTTTCCCTCTTTCCCCCTATCTGTCCTGTGAGTATCAGATTTTCCAAGCTCTCCTTCCTCATTACGTGCCCCAGAAATTTCAGTTTCCTATTCCCGATGTTAAGTATGTTTCCTTTTTGTTTCCATTCTCTCCAAAACCTCGTTGTTGATTGCTCACATGTTCGGTCCATGATATCCTCAGTATCTTTCTGTAGAACCATATTTCTCTTGCTTCAAGTCCCCGCTTCAGCTTTGAAGAGATTGCCCAGACATATTAATCGCAGAGTTATTTAGATATTTGTTATCCCTAACTTATGCCTAATGTCGCCATTTTAGGGCATTCTCTGAGAATCAACCCTTCTATAGTAGCAGTAGTTTAACGACAATGTGTACAGTTTGAAGCTACGATACGACCTTTGTTTAAATTGTTTTTATTATTATTATTATTATTATTATTATTATTATTCATAATCATTTTTATTTATTATTCTTTATTATTACAATTATAATTATTTTAAGTTGTTATTTTTATTCTTTATTATTAGTATTATATTTTATTTATAACTATTTTTATAATTATTTTATTTATATTATTTTTATTATAATAATAAATAAAAATAAAAACTATTAGTGTTAATATTTTTATTTATTATTATAACTTATTATTTATTTTATTTATTATTATTCATAATTATTTTCATATATCATTATTATTATTATTATTTATAATGTAAATTATAATTAATTTTAGCTGTTATTTTTACTTTTTTTTTTTCTATTAGTATTATATTTTATTTATAACTATTTTTTATAATTATTTTATCTACTATTATTATTTATATTTATTTATTTATTATTTATTTATTTATTATTATTATTATTATTATTATTATTATTATTATTATTATTATTATATTTCTTTTGATTTCTGGTGTATACTCATTTCTTTCCGGGTTCCGACCAGAAACCTAAGAACAACATGATTCAGAACGTGGCATCATAACATTTTCCACTGAGAATTATTTGAGGGAAATAAAAATAAAACCCTAAGTTCACACACATTTTACATAAAGATCTTCGTAATGTGTAAGATATATAATATTTTGAACACAGTGTTATGGCTTCGACTCCAGATAAATAGGTATTGTTGGTTGGTTGATTTTGTTTAGCGGCATATCAACCTCTATGGGTTATTTAATACCGAAATCTAAGTTCACACACATTTTACATAAATAAAGGTCTTCGTAATGTAAGATATATAATATTTTGAACACAGTGTTATGGCTTCGACTCCAGATAAATAGGTATTGTTGGTTGGTTGATTTTGTTTAGCGGCATATCAACCTCTATGGGTTATTTAATACCGAAATCTAAGTTCACACACATTTTACATAGATAAAGGTCTTCGTAATGTGTAAGATATATAATATTTTGAACACAGTGTTATGGCTTCGACTCCAGATAAATAGGTATTGTTGGTTGGTTGATTTTGTTTAGCGGCATATCAACCTCTATGGGTTATTTAATACCGAAATCTAAGTTCACACACATTTTACATAGATAAAGATCTTCGTAATGTGTAAGATATACTTGTGAGTATAATCTTTTGTATTTCTTTAAGGCACAAGCTAGCAGGAATCCCTTCAATGAGGCTTTATGGACCTTTTCCAATCTGTGGGCTCAACTACGACTGGAATTGTTGATATCCTCAAAGAGCCACATTATTATTATTATTATTTTTATTTTCTTTGATTTCTGGCGTTTACACATTTCTTTCCGGGTCCCGCCCATGGAACCTAAGGTTAGAAATGGCGTCATGACACTTTCCAATGACAAAAAAAAAAAAAAAAATTACATAGATAAAGCCCTTCGTAAGGTGTGGGCTGTACTTGTCAGAACAATTTTTTGTATCTCCTTGAGGCATGAACTTCCAGGAATCCCTTCAACTAGTCTACTGCAATCTTTTCCAACCAGTCCTAGGGCTCAACAGGGATTGTTGATGTTCCCATATGCCACATTATTATTATTATTACTATTATTATTATTATTATTTAATTGTTAATATTCTACATCTTGACCTCTTACCTAAGTTCGAGCAGCAAAGTCTAATAGTAGCCAACACTACATAACTCTACTAATTGCGGGGTTATCTAGATATTTGCTATTCCTATGCCCAATGCCGCCATTTTAAGGCATTCTCCGAGGATCTAGCCCTATGTAGTAGCAGTAGCCTAACAGCGAAGCGTACAGTTTTTCGCTACGATCCCACATCTTTAACTAATTCTCTTAGCGTATAACCATTGCCAAAATAAGAGGACCATGTAGACATTATTTGGAATAAGGCAGCATGTATAATTACTGCTGAAAAGGAAATTCCTTATAGACTGATCGCTTGGTTGGGAAGACGGTTCTTTCAAAAGAACACCGTATTTAATAAATGAATACAAACAATAGTTTTAACTCAACACTAACACCTTTCTATCCCAGCTGACCGTTACTACAATGTATTCAGTTCCATCTTAAATAAACGCTCCATAATTATGGCCATGTGCCTGACAATACTATACTAGGTAATTACAAGTATTAGTATTTAATTGAAATGGTTGCAGGATAAGATATATTAGTAGAATAAGACATTTTTCTAGTATCTTCATTGTGATTGTTTTGCGCATAACGTTTCGGCTGTTGCAACCTCTGGCCTTCTTCAGGTATCTGTCCGCTTACGGCCGTATCAAGTTGAAACACCGGTTCTCGTCCAACTACCGACGTTAAACAATGTCAAGCAGGGTCAGTACCTAGATAAATGACCTCTTGGTAATACCAAGTGCTGTAAGCTTGGATGTACGTGTGGTGTGATGGATAGTGGCTTGGAATGGAATATCGCAGGACCGAGTTCGAATTCCAGACAGGTTCATTACATTCCTTTTCGCCATTATAATTTTAAGAAAGTTATGACTCCTACTTTTCTCACCAGCTATGAGTTAAATAGTAGAACTTGTATCTGAAAATTATTATTATCTCTAAAAAGCTGTTCATACATATTCCCACATAAAAAAAAGAATTATTGTTAAAATCAAAAAAATATGTTTCTGTTTTAAGTAATCTATAAAAGGTTGATAACCCGTAAAAAATAAATCAGTCAGTCTGTTGTGCTGGGTAAACTTCTTAAGATCGAGATCAACTTTGCATCTGTCCTGCTTTCCCTCCCCAAAATGGTTGGTTGGTTGAATATGTTTAGCGGCATACCAACTTCTATTGGTTATTTAAAGCCGGAATCTAAATATTTTGAACACAGTGTTATGGCTTCGACTCCAGATAAATAGGTATTGTTGGTTGGTTGATTTTGTTTAGCGGCATATCAACCTCTATGGGTTATTTAAAGCCGGAATCTAAATATCCTAGCTTAAACTACAGATAAAATGTATTGCTGGTCATTTTACTATAACTATGTATTATTGGTAATTTTTGTATATAAAAATGCATTAGTGGCACATCTATTTCAAAATTGCATTTTTATACTTTAATAGCGTTTTGGTTTTGTTTGGGAGTTCACTGTAGCTGGGACCCTAACAGATGCTACCACCTCGTGTCAGAGTGAACCTGAGAATAACAGCATTGGTGTCACGCTTCTCAAGACCTCAAATCTTCCGATCAGAGGCCTTGCTGCTGGATGTAGTTTATCATCATACTCAGGACTCCCTCCCGAGGCCAGTGTACCAGTAATGAGAGGAACGATGCTGATGACATAGGTATTCCTAACTGGAAGGATCTTGAACAGAATATCAACATCCTATACCAAGTGTTCCAAGAAATAGAACTTCGAATAAACTTTTCCATAAAAAGAAACTATGATCTGGTATTTGAATTCACATACTCCTAATGCGATCATAAAAATGTAATATATGAATTTAGTAAATACCAAATACTTCAAGTCGGTGTATTGATAAGTTATAAATTTAGTGGCGAAGATGAGGAAAATGAACATAGTCTGTGCTAAAGGTAATTTCACCCCACACAGAAAATTGCTACAAAATATTAACCTGAAAACCTTAGTTATGTTCTTAGATAATCAGATCGAATCTTTCAAATAGATGTCATGCACGGCACCCCTTCAGCAATGTCTAAACTGTCAGCTGTATAGTTAGAAATAATTTTGAGTGAGTGAAGGCTGTGGGTCTTGTCGAAGGGCACGCCTCTTCGAACATGGTGGACTGGCGCTAAAGAATCACAAAGAACTGCATCAAGTAACAGAAGCCATATCGCTTGAGGACTTTCAATAACAGCAGCCATTAAAATGAATACTGCATGTAACTCAGAGAGAAAATAATGACATAATAAACATGTTGATATTCCACACTACTTCATATAAAAGGTTAGGAAGGACCCCCCCATTAATACTGGAAAGAGCGATAACTGCAATTAAACTCAAGAAACCCAGAAAGATTTTATAAATTTCAACTAACAATAATGCTAACCGCTTCCTCAATGAATGTCAAATTTTTCATTCAAGGAAACGGTTTTTCTTATCATTAACTATCAAGGTACTAAACCTCTTAGTAAAATTGCATGCATAGGGAGGTTCTATATGGTATTCGGATCCCTAGTCCCTGGACTAGAATTATATCTGGAATTCTTTTGTGACTGAAATCAACGACAATCTACAAATCAATCTAATAAAAGCTAGCTATTTGTTTTTTTTTTGTTTTTTTTTTTTTGACTGCCCCAAGGGTTACCATTCTTTTGCGAAAAATAAACTAACGGGTGATTTATGCATTTTCATAAAGACAGAAATACGTCGACCGCAATGTAGCGAAAAAAAAAAAAGAAAATTAAAAACATGAAAATACTATTTTCTTTCTGTTGATTGTCGACCATTCAACGAAGATCCGCGCATGCGCTTCTCGTTTAATTCGTCAAACAGCCAATCACCGACACTGCTATATGAGCCCACGACGGCTGCTAAGCAAGTTGTCTTCCTTGATATTTGGATGGCAACATCGCGCAATATATCTATATTTTTTAAAATTTATTATTATTATTATTATTGTTTTTATTTAATTAGTAGTACTTTATCACTATTTTTATAATTATTTTTATTATAAATATTTTATTTTGTATAATTATTTATTTTTCATTATAATTATTTATTATTATGACTTATTATTTATTATTTATATTTATTATTATTACTTAGAATTATTCTTATTCATTATAATTATTTTATTTTTTATAATTAATTTTATTTATTAAAATTATTTTTATTTATGATATTAATTTTATTTATTATTATTATTATTATTATTATTATTATTATTATTATTATTATATTAAAAATATTATTAGGATTAGTATTATTGTCCAGATAGAGTTTATAATTCTTGTTACATGTCTTTCAAGCTTAAAGTATTGCAAGTAAAATTTGAAATAACCAGAGATTATTTATTGCTACTAATATCTTTTAAAATTAGGAAATGTCCCTTTCTTTCAAACGTTTCGAGGTAATCACAAGATTTATTTATATTAAATGCAGGTAAATATGAGAATTATAATTAACAGTTAATTGAATTAATCTGATTAACATCAAATGGGAGTAAATGTTAATTAAATCTAAAGCAAATAAAGCAGGTAAAAAAAAACGACATCCAACTAAATTTTACAAAGTAAAGGATGCCATTTCAATGAGTCAGTAAATTTCGTCTCTTTGGTTTTTTGGGGTTTTTTTTTTAGATGAGAAATTTTTATTAGATATAGATGAACACAAACACTCTCCCCTAGAATATTACAGATGTTATTATAGACATCACTTTTCAGCCGAGTACTCACCAACCATTAGTAGTTTTCAATTTTTAGTCTGTTAGCTGATATCTTGTATTAGATGAAACCTCATCTAAAAATTTCAGGCAAATTGTTCAGAATGATACGATCTTGGCGTGATAAAGAAAGTCTATCCATATGGCATTATATTTCAAAAACTCACAAGAATACACACTATCAGAATAATAAAGGAGCTGGTGTCACAAACAATATATTTCAATTGTAAACCACAAACTATATGGTTTCGCCGCCAAAGTAATTCCCCTGCTGAAAGGATTCTCCTGGTACGCCCCTCAGCTCCGTCGTTATGGCCCTCTTCACGGCCCCCGACGCCTTCAAAAAGGGTACCTTTGATGATCCCCTGGGGAAAATAAAAAAAGTCACACGGAGCAAGATCAGGTGAATAGGGAGGTTGTTCCAAGTACGACAATGTTCAGGGCGTTCTGAGCCGGTGCATTCTCGTGGTGAATTAAGCACGATTTTGTCCTGCCACAACTCTCGTCTCTTCATGTAGACTGAACAAAGGAAACGCTTAAGATTACAGTTATGCACTCCCAAG